>JAQIUQ010001261.1:432500-478329 GCA_030378365.1 Hybognathus amarus | reverse complement strand
TCTCTTGGTTCAGTTAAGTATTGCTGTATCTTTTAAATTGACAAACATCATATGTGTAAATTCAGGGATCAATTTAAACAAAAATAGAATATTTTGTTATCTCTCGCCATTGACTACCATTCAATATTTTTCCGATATAAGGTCCCATGGTGGTCGACCGGAAGGGAAGGGACTTAGGCTCTCTATGTGGATATGAGGCGGCACAGGCATTCTAAAAAATAGAAAAAAATTATACAGTGTATGCCCAGTGGCGATCCATCAGGAGAGGCAAAGGAGGCTGAGAACCTCCCGAAAATATTTATTTTAAAATGAAAAAAAAAATTAAGCAAAAAAGTTCATTGTTATTTTTGATCAAATTACCTACACGTTGTCGAGAAGCAAATTTGATTGATTAAAAAACGAATCAGCTTAACTGTTTGATTACTGACAATCATTCAACATATTATCTTCTTTTGTGTCCAGGCAGAAGAAAGAGAACTCGTTACAGGTTTGAGGGATGAGTCAGCCACAGTTTTTATTTTTTGGGTGAACTATGCCTTTAAGGGTAATTTATTACAGAGGTCGAATTTCTAGCAATTAATCGTTGTAATTGGCTTTATGCACAAGCAGCACTACTTCCTGAACTTCATCCAGCTCCTTGTTTCCTGTCTGCCATTATTGGTCAAACTTGATTAATTTAGGTCTGTCTAATTATTTGTTGCCGTGACTACTGAGGTCAGGCGCACCTGAATTAATCAATTTGTCCAATGACGGCAGACAGAAACACAGAAATGGCTGAAGTTCAGGAACATGCAGCTGTGCATAAAGCCAATAAGTGAGGATAAGTACCACCGCACGATAAAAGGATAAAACTTTGTCAGCCAAACAGAAGCATAAGCATTTAAGACATTATATTACATTATACGCGAGGATTATATAGGCTAGCCGCTATATTAAGACTTTGGTTTGGATGCTAATATATGTATCGTTACAATTATTGTTGTTGGTGTGAAAATGGGTTTCTAATAGCAGAAAAAGATGCTTTCATTTTTTATTTTTTCACTTTGATGACAGCATTGACCGTTTACTAGAGTAATGTCCAAATATAAGGGGGTTAGCATAATATATGTGTGTGTGTGTGTGTGTATTTGTAATGGCATTTATATTACATAAAAAAAAAAATCAAAGAACACATTTGTACCAACATTTTAATGACAAATATGCACATTTTCATTTAGTAAGAACATGCACATCTATTTAAGAAAAAAAACAGAAAACAAATCTCGAGGAATAAAATGGACACATAAATGACCATTTTACACATTACAAATGGAGAAAGTTCAACAATCAAAAAGCACTTGTGCTTGAGAATGAACAAATTTAGGATTAAACTAAATTTGAAGAGTAGTATGATCCATGTCAATAACTGATGAGACATTGAAGGACAAAACCAGGTGTTTCATATTTTTCATTAAAAATAGACAACCAATTAATAAATGTGCTTTTTGTTCATTGTGTCAGCACTAATTTTGAGATATTGCAATAATTTAACTTTTTTGACATCATTCAGTTAAGGAAGGGCATGTGAAAAGGATTCAACATCCACTAATGACTGAAATAAACATAAAAAAAGAAAACAGATCTCAAATGAATGATTGTGCTGGTTTTAGGTTGTAGAATAAATACATTAGCCAATAAATGCTTTAAAATGCATTCAGGCAGATACGGTTGCATTGAAGCACTGTTTCCAAAAAGCAATGCCGCGTCGATATCTGGGTGGATTTCATAAAACCCGTCAAGAACATATACAGCTCATTTTTCACCAAATCAAACGAACAACCACCAAAAAAAGAGCAAAAACTTAATATTATGCTTTAACTGTTTGTTTGTTTTTTCATATAAAATTAAGCACACGATTTTTAAATCATATAAAAAATATTTCATTATTACTGTAATGCATCTGGATGTTTTATGCAACAAAAAAAAAATCTGAGTCAATAGCAATATAGTTTTTTGCATATTGCGATTAAAGTTGATATTTAAGCATTACGGTAATGAGTACCAATTTTTTCGCATTACGGTAATGATTCTGAATGACGTTTTTACATTAAAGTAATGAGTCAGAAATAATTTTTTGTTTGTGCAATCAACAAATATATGATGCATCAGAATCTTTTGTGCATTACAGTAACGATAACTCACTGTAGTGCACAGACTACATATACTGTAGTATATGGTACTTAAACGTTCTCACACAAAATAGAATTAATTCTTTCCTTTTGACTTATTGCAAGGTTTTCTGATATTCACCCATTGTAGCTTCTTTTTTTATATATATATATACACTCAACACCCATATGTGTGAGTTTGACTATAAATTGACAAAATACACCAGAATAACAGCCATTTTAAAGACCAATTTGCTTGGGTCAAATGTATTTCTGATACTGCGCTATAGTTACATTGTTCAGAGATCATGCAAAGAAAGAACCCCATTATAATGGAGTTAAAAAAAGGCAATCAAAACAAACAAAGCTCAATAAGGACGCCAAGACAAAAACCTCCAGATCCCTTCAGCATCTATTAAAGCTGTTGTAGTTTTGGAAAAGCAGGACGGCCATAGGGTCGGTCTAAAGATCAGGTAGTTTTACAGCTCATATGTAATACTCACCTGTTACTCAAACACAGGGCAAATACAATTAGTGCCAATGTAATTAAACATGGTTTTCAGAAGCCATGCATACAGTAGAGCTCATGTGAGCAGTTCTAGATACGGGTGTGTGTGTGTGTGTGTGTGCGTATCAAAGCCCAAGACCACATCAGCCCCCCTTTACCAGTGCATGCTAAACCACCAGCTTGTTCACATGGCATTAAACTCAGTTACTGGAGGTTCAGTAACAGTGGTGCTGGGAAGAGAAGAATCAGTATGGTTCGCTGAGGTCAGAGCTCACTTGGGCTTGAGAGTCAGCTCTCGGCCACAGGACGGCTGAATGATAACAGTCTCGAATTCTTTAGCATGATGCGATGAGCGTTTGGCAAATGAGGGAGCTGGTTGATATGTGTGGCATAGTGGTGTTGGTGTAATACACAGGGAGGGGGGGGTCCTGGAGCCAAATGCCAAACCAAGGTGACGACACCGCACCTTCCAGAGGTCCATGACACAAGGCAGGACTCGAGGACACATCTTCACATCCTTATGAATCCAAGGAATCAGCTGCTAACAAACCAGACGTTTTAGTTCATTTCACAATGTCAAAACTCTTTGGAAACATTTGGAAACACCATGTTGGCAATTTGACTCCCACAAACATATAATCAAAAAGTTACTTTGTAAAACAATTTATTTTTCAATAATTGTCATAAAAGCTTCAAATATGATACATAACCAGTAAAAAAATAAAATAAAAAATGTATTTTATGTAGGGATGCACCGATCCACATTTTTTCACTTCCGATCCGATACCTGAATTTGGATATTGGCCGATACCGAATACTTTCCGATACCAGATCTGCGTTGCTTTAATATTATTATCATTATTGTTGATTTTATATGATGCTAAAAATGATATGTACGTATGTATGCATGTATGTCACTATATATATACATATATTAGTGCTGTCAAACGATTAAAATATTTAGTCGCGATTAATCGCATTAATGTCATAGTTAACTCGCGATTAATCGCACATTTTTATCTATTCTATATATCTTTTGATTTCTTTTTTTGTTACATTATTTTTCTCGTTTTAATGCTCTTATCAACATGGAAAAGTGGATTGGCTTGTTTAGTGCAAATGTTTTTTTATTATTATTATTGAAAATAACATTAGAATAGTGTTAAATTTCACACTATATAAATAATCTCTCACACAATGTAACACTGTCTACCAATAAAAGGGTGAAAAAAATACTGACAGGTCCTAATATTGACGAGGGGTGGAGAATTCGCATCAGCTGTGTGTGTGCTTGGCCATCATCAAGTGGTGTTTCAGACTGGACGTGCTGCGATGATGACAGCTCAGTTCACAACGACAAAACACACAGATCACTTGGTCTTGTCAATGGGACAGTTTGGCAACTTTTTAAAAGTAAACTTTCCAATTCAGAATCTTCAGGCATCCATTTCGGTGTCTCGCGCTCGTCATCCACTCAAAACGTAACGTTACTATTTGGCCGGCTCGCAAGCCCAAACGAGTGTGTGCGGCACAAAACATCCTCGCGCTGCACTCTGAAACCCATTCATTTCAATGGCTTGCGCCGCGCGAGGACGTTTTGTTGCTTCTTCGACCAAAGAGCAAGCGGATCTCAGCTAGATCAGAAACAAACAACAGGCATGCCACAAACACACGTTTCGGCTTTGAGTGGATGACGAGCGCGAGACGGCGAAATGGATCAGGACGCATGCCGCGTCCTGTTGCAAAAGCATGTGACAAAAAGACCGTAATTGCGCTATAAAAAAATTAACGCCGTTAAAATGGGTTTTGCGTTAACGCCGTTAATAACGCGTTAAACTGACAGCCCTAATGTGTATATATATATATATATGTATATATATATATATATATATATATATATATATATATATACACACACACACACTCACCGGCCACTTTATTAGGTACACCTGTCCAACTGCTCGTTAACACTTAATTTCTAAGCAGCCAATCACATGGCGGCAACTCAGTGCATTTAGGCATGTAGACATGGTCAAGACAATCTCCTGCAGTTCAAACCGAGCATCAGTGTGGGGAAGAAAGGTGATTTGAGTGACTTTGAACGTGGCATGATTGTTGGTGCCAGAAGGGCTGGTCTGAGTATTTCAGAAACTGCTAATCTACTGGGATTTTCACGCACAACCATCTCTAGGGTTTACAGAGAATGGTCCGAAAAAGAAAAAACATCCAGTGAGCGGCAGTTCTGTGGGCGGAAATGCCTTGTTGATGCCAGAGGTCAGAGGAGAATGGCCAGACTGGTTCGAGCTGATAGAAGGGCAACAGTGACTCAAATAACCACCCGTTACAACCAAGGTGGGCAGAAGAGCATCTCTGAACGCACAGTGCGTCGAACTTTGAGGCAGATGGGCTACAGCAGCAGAAGACCACACCGGGTGCCACTCCTTTCAGCTAAGAACAGGAAACTGAGGCTACAATTTGCACAAGCTCATCGAAATTGGACAATAGAAGATTGGAAAAACGTTGCCTGGTCTGATGAGTCTCGATTTCTGCTGCGACATTCGGATGGTAGGGTCAGAATTTGGCGTCTACAACATGAAAGCATGGATCCATCCTGCCTTGCATCAACGGTTCAGGCTGGTGGTGGTGGTGTCATGGTGTGGGGAATATTTTCTTGGCACTCTTTGGGCCCCTTGGTACCAATTGAGCATCGTTGCAACGCCACAGCCTACCTGAGTATTGTTGCTGACCATGTCCATCCCTTTATGACCACAATGTACCCAACTTCTGATGGCTACTTTCAGCAGGATAATGTGCCATGTCATAAAGCTGGAATCATCTCAGACTGGTTTCTTGAACATGACAATGAGTTCGCTGTACTCAAATGGCCTCCACAGTCACCAGATCTCAATCCAATAGAGCATCTTTGGGATGTGGTGGAACGGAAGATCGCATCATGGATGTGCAGCCGACAAATCTGCGGCAACTGTGTGATGCCATCATGTCAATATGGACCAAACTCCCTGAGGAATGCTTCCAGCACCTTGTTGAATCTATGCCACGAAGAATTGAGGCAGTTCTGAAGGCAAAAGGGGGTCCAACCCGTTACTAGCATGGGGTACCTAATAAAGTGGCCGGTGAGTGTAAATATATATATATGTGTATGTCAAGCTTTACAGGGTAAATATGAAGGGTTATGGGTTTAGTCAAATCACCAACCCCCAAAAAACAAGCAACAGCAAATATAGTGAAGCCGGACTAAAGCACCTTTCAGACAGGATGCGGAATGCGCGGCGCTGGCCGTTGGGTTCTAGTCTGGGTTTCCCCATGCTGCCTTCCCGCAGCGCGATTTTATTCACGCTGAATGGCAGTCTGGATACCATGGCCCAGGTTTTCGCCTCATTTAGGGAACCAATCACAGAACGGGGAGGGAGCAGCAAGACGATGATGACATCTATGCCACACACCGAAGCAGTTTGTTTATTTCTGTGGATTCAACATGGCAGCAGACACGAAGCTACCTTTTGATGCAGCCTTAGATATTGTTCTAAGTAGTTTAGAATGCAAGTTTATTTTGAAAAAAGAGCAGCTTTTGACGATAAACTTCACGAGACCCCAGTCGTTATTGTTGTCTCTAAAGGAGGACCGGGTACAGGAGGCGGTCAACCTTGGAATATCTGCCGCTCAGCTGTGTCCCGAGAAGAGAAATACGATAAAGAGTTGTCGATACCAACTTCTGTTCGGCAGTCCCGAGGCCTGGATCAGCGCAAAGGAATATTAGCCACGGAGTTGTATATACCTGCTAGGCATCGTTGTCGACGAAGTCCATTTAACTTATAAATGGTAAGTGGTATTTATTAATATCATATGGCCATTATGCCTGTAGACTACCTACTTTGGTTGTCACAGTGCCACTAAGTTGTGCTGCTTTTCAATATGAACCCCTCTCCGACCCCTCCGCCGTAGCTTGACGTGCACCTCCAAAAATGTGTAACTATGCTTCGAGGTGACGCATACAGCAAGGTCTGTGATAGGTCAGATTATACATAATTTCAGGAGTGTAGCTTTTCCGGTTTCCCCCTCCCGCTATAGCTCCATTTTTAACATTTGCACCCTCGGACTGATAATTATAATACACTTATAAATAAAGTAAATAAAGAATTAAACTAAAACTAAACTGTGTTGTTTTTTAATTCATTGTAAATATATGTCTATTCTTTTCTTTCTTTTTTGCTCGCAATAAACTTCAATCAATCACTAAAAATGGTGAAATGCGCACAACCTGACGCAGAAGCATAAAACATTAGACAATGTTGTGTGTATTTGTCTATTCAGACGCGAAAGAGAGCTCAGTTCAGTCCTTGCACGGTGTGTGTGTCTATTGTGCATAGCTGCACGCTTCGGGTCGAGTGTGCGCGCACAGAAAACCGTACCGAATACAGCTCTTTTTTTGCATCGGCACACATACTCAGATCTATAGCTAATGTCTGCTCTACTCATTCTCCCAGACATTTACAATTTTTTTTTACATTTTATGGGACCGCGGGGTAGATAAGCATGTTACAGTAAATGTGCGTATCTAACAGTAACACAGCGCAGGTGTCGCAGGACATCAGTTCTGACAGGATCGCTTCCCAGATCGTCACTATATCTAACACTAGGTTTTATTTTGTTTCGTCTAGGAAAAAACTGTTGTTGATGAAAATAATAAACGGAAACTTTATTTTTTCGGGAAAAAATGGAAAAAGTTTTTGCAGACAGGCTGTCCGTCTTCTTCAATTACACCCGTTATTCTTTGTGTACCCAAAATGCTCCCACACTGCTGACTTAAGGCGTTTTTTTCAGTGGAAATAGAGCGTCACTGCTAGTCCCTCTGCCATAGTGACTGATGAGCGCGGCACTTTAAGCTGGTGCACCGCTGGTGTAACTTTGTTTTCGTTTTGTGTTAGTTGCTAAATCTCCATTCCGAACACTCGGTGTAGCATAGTCTTTATGATTAATTAACCCTGATGTTTTAAAGCGCGGTTAATTGTGAAATCCAGTAATCGCTGCATCCCTACCAGGGACCTCTAGTGGTCAGCAGTGGCTGAAGACTCAAACACACTAAATATCTCCTCACACAACAATAGATGATGGGCATGTGAACATTTTGGCTTACTTTTAGCTTTTCAAGTGTCCAGATATGGCTGAACTGTACTAATGTTTCAGCAGAAGCATGAAATATCCCATCAATACTGTGTGTAAACGTCTCCTTGTTTACCATCTTGCGGAGGGTCGACGCTGATGTCTTCAGTCTCCGTGTCGTCCTTCATCTCTTCGTCCTCATCTTCCTCCTCTTCCAGCTCGTTGGCGATGAGTTGTCGGGCTAGTTTAATGTTCATACCTTCATTATAGTGTATCTTCCTCAACATCTGAAACTGCTTCTTTCTGGCTGAGGAAGGACAAACACACACAGCTGTAAACGTGGGAATCTGCCGACTCACGGAAGACATGTCGTCAAACTTTTGTTCTTATTAAAAAAAGAACAGAACATCTGATTTTGTTCTCATCTTTAAGCACAACCTTAAAATTATAACTTTTTAATCATTAGTTTTTTCCATTAAAATTAAGCACACAAGTAAATATTTAAATAATATTTTTAAACATGTAAAAAATATTTCATTAGCATTACTGTAGTGCATCTAGATGTTTATGCAAAAACAGCAATATGCAAAAAAACTCCTTAATGTAATATGAGAATTTAGAATAAAATGTTAAATTTTTTAACCTAGATTTTCTTTTGTCTTAACTACACATAATGGATGAATTATCACAGCCTGCCTATGGTTATATCGGATTACAGCCTCACAAGACCATGCATTAGTCTCCATGTTTATTTTTATAAATGTGTGTGTGTGTGTGTGTATATATATATATATATATATATATATATATATATATATATATATATATATATATATATATATATATATATATATATATATATATATATATATAAATATAAATATATATATATATATAAATATAAATATATATATATATATATATATATATATATATATATATATATATATATATATATATATATATATTTTTTTTTTTTTTTTTTTGGTATGATGTAAAAAAGCGCTTTCTCTGTTTTGGCTTTTTGTTCTCTAAAATTTTCAAAAGTTCACTTTCCCGACAAACACCTGTCATCATTTTATTGAAATCTGTTCATATTTCAATATTTATTGATTTAAATAATAGATCAGAATTGATAAGAATTGTGGAATTACACTGGTTTTGATACATGCATCCGTTTTATGTATTTATTCTAGTGTAACACTAAGATTGTGATAAAAAAGAGTGAGTTGTGGAGAAGTGTGTGTTGGAGCCCCTGGCTGGCGGTGCAGTGAGCTGTGTAAATGTGTAATCAGTGGGAGAGGAGGCAGAGGGGAATCTGAGGCCATGAGAGAGAAAGAGAGGTCACGTGTCTCACCTTGCTCCTCCGGACTTAACTCCTCCTCCTCTTCCTCACTGCTCTCCTCTTCTGGCTCCTCCATGAAGCGAGACTCTGCGCCCTCCACCGCTGCCTCCAGCCTGAGAAGACAGCAAGATGTTTGTTTGTTAACATGCTCTTTTTATTTTGCTTTATATATACGGTATATTAGTGTTCTCCAAAATATCGATACTGAAATATCTGAAACGGTTCCAATGCTCGGTTTCTGCAGTATCGATACACTGATGCTGGCTGTGCGTTCTTGCGCTCTTCTCTCTGACGGTGAATTGACACGCACCCGCCTCCTGTCACTCACTTCTTACCTTAGTTGAATAGGGATGGTGCTGTGCAAAATTGTACTCATTCTCGCATGTTTCGCACTCGCGCCACCGATCTCTATAAGTGACGCGCACATAAAGCACCTCTCAAATAATTATGAATGCGAGTTATTTTTCATGGCCTATTGCACCATGTACATTTTTGTAATGTGACACAAAATGCCCGTCTTGCAGAGTTTTCAGGTAAACAGTCAGTTTAAGAATGTAAATAGTTGAGAGAAAACAAACAACCCTTAAAGTGACAGAAGCCTCATAAACCGGCTGCAAAAGACAGAAAATCACTTGCAGCTCTCTTTTGTAACTTTAATTGCAAGCATTAATTTGTATTTATTTGGATTACAATTGGATTGTTTTATTTAAATTCTGTTGTATGTCTTACCAGAATACAAATGTTAAACCCACCCAAATTTGTCAATTATATTGTTATTATTGTATTAGTTCTATATTATTTTATGTATTATCCGTATAGTAGGGCTGGACGATTTTGACTAAAATCATAATCACGATTAATCGAACAAGTTACCTCAATTACGATTATTGAACGATTTTTTTTCATGTCACTGGCAAGGCTTGTACTATAAATATGTATGTATTTTTTCTAATGAAAGAGTGCATAATCCTAAAATAAGGAAACACAAATATGGCTTTTAATGCTTATTAAATATTTAATAATATGTAAAAATGAAGAAAATAGTTATTTTTATAAACAAAATAAATTATTGTAAATATTGCCATCTTAAAAGTAAAATATAACTTGCATAAAACTAAAAAACTAATCTTCATATTGTGTAGCATTTATATGCTTGTGTTATCGAAAGCTGCTTTGTGAAGTGGAGGCACTTGTCGTTGGCCGTTTGTCAGTCTCTCTCTTTTTTTTCGCGTGTTTCTTTGATACACGCAGCTCCTGTTGCAGAGTTCATTCAGTATTTAAGGAATCAGAAAGTGCGTTCACACACAACCCGCAAAGACAAGTAACATTTCTGAGCACCGTCGGTTTGTATAGGAGTTGCGATTTCTTTCTCGAGAAACCACGCTTGTGCTTTTTTTTTTTCTTGGATTCGATCATAAACTAGCGCATTACATAGCGTTTCACGCTGCGAACGATCCTGACTTAAGTGCCATCATTACAACACGCCATTGATTACTTCTTTTGTTCACACAGCGCATGTTTCGGGACTGAACACGGCAATGTTACTATGTCACCAATCCTGGGTCATGTTTGCGGTATGAAAGGAGCTCATATTGCTTCAATGTTGCAGACTGGACAGGGCGGAGTTACGTGACTACACACGTGGTAATTGTGTTTTAATGGGAAAGTACATTAACACACAGGGCGGAAATATTAATAGGATTCAAAAACCGAAATAACCGACATGGTAAAATTACATCAGTTATAGGCTCTGAATTTCGTTTTGATTTTATTTTGATTAATCATCCAGCCCTACCGTATAGCTTATAGGGATGTAAGAAAAAAAAAAAAAAATTCGATACACTTGAGTATCGCGATATTTTATTTTGCAATACTGTATAGATTTTTTTTCGGCGTGCATAATCAATGAGTGCGTTCATTCACACCGCGAGCAGTAGCGTCGCTTAAGCAGCAGTGAAACGGGGGTTTCGGCGGAGAGTCTAAAGGGCGTCGCAAACCAGACGAGAAGCTCAGCGCCACATCTTTTAAATTCGAATACATTATTCTCGCCATTCGGCATCTGTCCGCGGCGCCAGCAGACGGCTCAGGACCGTGATCAAAATCCTGCTGCGCCACAGAGCGCCATTTACATAGTTTTATATAAAAGTGAAGCGTTGCTAATGTATCCTGACATCGCCCTATGCTGCAATATACATTTAGTTTTTCATTCATTTACAGAAATCAGCTGCTTGAATGACAATTGCTGATGTTATTGGATTTTTCAGGTGAGATTCTAAATTCAATCAGTGAACGGATGCTCTGAGGTAAAGTTTTCAGACTGCAGACTCAGCAACGATTGTATTTAATTGTATAGTACAATCATAACATAACAGACATTATTTTAATTTCATGTCATTAAACATAACAATATTGCTGGCCATACACTGATGAGAAAGTGCGCGTCTGGTGTACAATACCTGGAGTTTTCCTAGACGTGGCGCGGTGCTGCCCTGCGCTTCTCGTCCGGTGTGCGCGACCCCTAAGTCTATCAAGTTTATGACCAACTTCTAAAAACACATTTAACCAAAGTTTTTGTAATGAACTTGTGAACCACAATCCCAAACTGGTAGTTTGATTTTCTGAGTACTGAATTGTTTACCTAAAGTAAACTTGTTTGACTTTAATTCACATCATGTCTTTTTTAAAAAATTACTTTTTCTAAAATTATAGTCCTACTTAAAAAGAGAATCCCAATATATCGCCTTATGGACAGTATCAGAAATATATTGAATCATGACCCATGTATCGCATCGCCAGATTCTTGCCAATACACAGCCCTAATAGCTTATGAATAAAATAGCTACTGAAATGTATACAAATTTAGCCAATTTATGAGACCATAGACGTGAGCAACAAAGCATTGTTTGTAGAAGCACAAGACTGATAAAAGCATCAATTACACACCTAGAGAGCATTGTTGTTGCATTAGTGCTAAAATGTTTCCTTTCTTTGTCATGAAGTGAATCAATATGTAATGCACATCATGTCAATTACCACTTCTTATAAGAAACTACCCAGGTGGACTTAAAGGCAGCATATTTTCCTTATTAAGGACCGTTAGTCCATTAATTTTACTCTGATAGCCTTTATGTTGCTAAAATCTAATGTGCAGCTCGGTGTGGTTTCTTGCAGTAGTTTTTCATTAAGCCTGATGATGTTTGCAGTATTCTCACTGTTAATGTGTGACAGAATGTCTAAGGAAGCATCTCTCAGGAGTAATCGGTCACACACATGCAACAATGGCCTCGGTGACTGCTGGGTCGGGAAGCATAAAACACTCGTACCTGAGGGAAACACATGAGACACAGTGAGAGGTGGCCAATGACAAAAGATAGACGGAGAAGGAAAGAGACGGCGAGTGGGACTAAGGCAAGGGCAGTTGCATTACTAGGAGGACGTGAGCCGCTCTTCCTCTTCCTAACATCAGACACAGATTCAGTTACTCGCCCGCGGCAGACAAACCACTCTCTCACATCCATCTCAGAGCCTTTAAAGACACGGATCTAGATACAAAGACTTTGAATAAATGGAAAAGGTTTCTCTAGGGGAAGAACATCTATAAAACATTGCGGTCAGATTTCATGCCCAGTGAACTCTTATAACCTAAAAATATAGGCTAGTCAGTGGGTTTTCTGAAAGGAATATTCACATAGAAATAAAAATTCGAAATCAAACATTACACATTTGCAAGTCACGTGACTTGCCGTCATGATGGTATTGAGGTGTGTCTATAGACCTTGTGTAGCCCCGCCCTTTTCAGCGCTGCGCTCGTTGTCTTTTGTCTTCCGGTCTGTATTTCACAGCGATCTTGCCTATTTATGAATGAATGGCTCCGTTTTAAATCCTCATGATAACTTTATATCAAGTAAATCCACTTCAAAAGCTAATTACTCCTGGACAGCAATGCCATAGAGATATACAGAGCGACCACAAAAATGGAAGTTCAAAGACAATATCTTGAGATGGTGGCGCCGTTGTTTCTCTGGTGCATAAGGTCTATATTGGGCTATATATTTTGCGAGATTTTCCTGCTGGCGTGAATTTTTCGCACTGGTGCCGCCACCAGGTTGGCCAACTGATAAAAGCTGCCATTTCAGTTTCATATGAGAAACATTAAATGAAATGAAAGTGGAAACACTAAATAAAACCACACTACTTTGTTTGAGCTGCGCTTTCACGGACCGTTTATCAGCTCGAATCGAGTGTGCCACACAAGCCCTCGAAAGTGAAGGCAAAAACGTCTCGATCGCTCCCCAGTGGCCGGTCCTCAGTATAGGTCATAAACCCCGCCTTCCAATTTTCTATGCATATTCATTACTCTACAAAATCACCTTTTCAAAGCATCCAGCAAAATCATTTTAATATTGTAATATTGCAGAAAAACTAAATATAGCAATGTCAATTTTTTTCCAATATCATATAGCCCTATCAGACAATTGATGATTTAGAGAACTTATCAGATGTTTTATTGTGCTGACTGCCTTTAAAGTGATTTAATATATCATGTAAAACATTAAATGTGAAAAAGAAAACTAGTTGACTAGACTGCACTAGAGATACAACTAGGCTCCTAAAGTCATGAGAAATACTTAAACACACCACTATTGATCGGAAAAGTTGCTGGTTGTGGATCAATACCTGTGTCATTATGAGCCGTTCTTGCTGACATGTGTCTCCGCATTCAGAGAAGCACATGGTGGCTTTTTTGGGAAACACTTGAGCTTACAGGAAAAGTGTCTGTTCTGAGTGAATCTAAAGCAGTTCAGCATGCTAGGCAGACACTGATTTGAAAGCATTAGCAGCTCTGCTTGAGTTGCTGTGAAGTTGACTCGCCTGTAGGCTGTGGCCTGACATCTGTTCTGGTTGCTCAGGGTTAAACACTGTATCTGCACACATTATTAGCATTGGACTAACAAGGCAGGAAACCAAAATTAGCACAGAAACTGTTTCTTGCAGAGACTGTATTTAGTTTAATGAGGTTGTTTAAACCTGCTATACATCAGAGATAGCTGTGAATATACTGATGGCGGATTGTGAATCACAAAGACACAGCAGGAAAAACGCTAAAAGTTTGCGACAGTATCAATCATGTCAACAAACTTTGAAGAAACCTTAACTTTATGATAATTATTATATTTTTTTACTACTTTTTTAACTATAAAAATGTTTTATGCAAATTATTTCTTGTGCTGGTCTCATTTCTAAAAGAGTGCCTGTCTGCCTGGCAAGAAAAAATTTAGACATGCTTATAGAATGAAGTTTTTTCATTAATATTGATTTATCATATCCACCCGTAACCATTAAAGTACCCATAGCTGAAGAAACACTTATTTTTATTTTAGACAAGCCCATCCTTGGGGTCTATAAATTACATTTTATGTATGGTGCATTTATAAAAAGCTTTTTTGAGCATAATAAATTATCTGAAATGTATGCTACAAATGTGAATACACTGAACCTCCATTTTGCTGCCGCTTAATTTGCTAGCATGCATTTGTGTGTGAAGCAGGATTCAGCACTCGTCTGCTCTATTGTCAATACTGTAACAATAAAATAAACAAAGTAGTAAAGTAAAATGTGTTAATAATGTAGGCTATCTTAAAGTTCATAGGTTAATCCTGTAATGTAGTTGCGGTGGAGTCATAATTATTCTGGGACCTAATCATGGGTACACAACGCAACATTGAGAATCCCTGTACTACACTTCCATCCATATAAGAGATAGCAATCATGCATCACTTACTTCTTAGCGAGGTCATCTCCGTGTAGGACTGTGTTCCCGTCCGAATCGCTGAGCGCCCCCTCATCTTCGTCATCTGCAACCATCCTAAGAGGGAAAGGAGATTGTTGGCCAATTGCCCAAAGGGAGAAAGACAGCGTGACCTTTTCTGCAAATTTGCCCTGTCATATTGAGTTGCAGCCTCAGTGCTGCCCTTGTATTTTGCAGACAGGGCAGTAACATATCCAGAGCAACTGTTTGAACTACCAATATTTACAATCCATACAGTGCCTCAGCAAGAGAGCAGATAACTTCTAAACAATAACTTTTCTCCAATAAGTAGCATAAAATGCTACAGGCTACCTTCAATGCAGTAACATAACTTATCAAAACCTGAAAGTCCATGTTACAGGAAATCTAATCTAAACCAGACATATTCACAGCGCAAAGTCCTGACAAAATGAAAAACAAATGTATAAATTCCCAATTTCATGTTTTATACATAAAAACCAGTTTGGCCAGACAGCATTTAATCATTCCTTAGATAATTAAATCAATAAAATTTGTTCTAACAAGCACATCTATATTTTCTTATTCAATGTAATAGACAGAAAGCAGCTTCACTCCTGAATCTCTGCTTTAGTATTTGGCACAACCACATTAGAAGCGGTACTCAAATCAACACTGGTATATGACCCACTCACAATCTAGAAGGCATTAATGACAGGTGTTTTATGAGCTGCTCACCTGTTATATGGTGTACTGGGTTCGTCTATCTTCATCAGCCCATAGTCCTTATCTGCTGGGTGATACGTGGCCAAAATGTTCATTTCATCCCATTTCTGTGACTTCTTCCTGAAAGAACATATCCAAACACGGATTTAGTGATAAAGCTATTAGCTCGGATGCAAATGTTCCCACTGAGATCTGCTACATTAAACAAAGGACTCTGCCCCACTTTAAGGATTACCTTGAAAACAGAGGACACGTAAAATAGCATCAAATGGCATACATAGCCAAATATACCAAGCCTTTTGTGATATAAATGGTAATACTGACTCAATTGGGAAACTTTTTCCAAAGTTTCAAGTTGAGCACAAAGTTTCCCAATCAAAGGCCCTTTCTCACGTCACAAGGAACGAAAATGGGACATTTTGGTCGCATGAGCGACAGAAATTTAATCTGTGCAACATTCATTTATTTGTGATTATTTTTGTGAGTACAAAAGATTGTTGTGGTGCGACTTTATTTGCTATAGATTTTTGCTGCCGCTAGGGTGCATCTGAGATTTCTAGGCTAGTCGACCGACTAGCCTCAGAAATCTAGACAGCACCTAGCGGCAGCAAAATTTATTTTGCAGCACAATGTGGTCTAGTCTAGCAACTCTCCATAGACGTTTTAGCTGGAAAAAACAAACTCTGGCCGGGCCAATCACATCGTGTATAGAGTTGGCGGGCTGGCTTAACATAATGACGACAGAGTTGCGACGGTCAGAGCAAGCTCGGACATATTCGGTTTGAAGTCATTCATCTACAGATGCGGCGCCTTGTGGCACGCGCCTGTTACAAAAAGCTGTGGCGAAACGATCAACTTGTCATTTTTGCCGCGCTCTGATCGGTAAAGGTGCACGGACCTCTCCCGAATCATCTCCAGCACTCCGAAGCACCACTACTCCGCCTCCATTTCCCTCGTAAGCTGATATTAGTATTTAAACATTCTCTATAATATTTTATTATTATTATAAATTCTATAATAAATTATATTATTAAATTATTATTTTTTTAATGACACACTGTCTCTTTCTCTCTCATACACACACACACTGTCTCTTTCTTTCTCACACATATGTAGGCTAGTTATAAACTCTTTAGACTTTTAATGATTAGTGTTTTATTTTTAAAGTTTGTGGGTCGCGTAAAAAAACAAAAAAATCCCTTATTTTGGGATGGATTCCAGAAATCTCCCCTATTTTCAGTGTTCAATGTTGACAGCTATGGACTGATATATGGACTAATATAATAATAATAATATAATTTATTATATAATTTATAATAATAATAAAATAATATAGAGAATGTTTAAATACGGTAAAAGTTTAATATATCAACTTGCTCCACTGACTGTCATCTTCTACGTTGCTCTGATTGGCTGTCACGCGCTATCCAATTGCGTGCATAGAGAATTTGAAAGACAACCGTTTATCCCGCCCCTTGGATTGAGCCCTGTCAATGATGAGCCCAGACCTAACATCTTGATGTAGGTCTGGTATGCCAGGCTACCGGTTTAATTTTGGCTTATCTCTGTTCCAGACTAGCACATTTCAATTTCAATCATATTCAATCAAATATTTGTGAAAATATTATGTCAACAGGACATTAACACAGGCTAGAGAAATATATAGAATTGGTGGGTGTTTATATGAATGCATCTCTGAAGGGAACTGACAGTCTTCAGAATAGGTTCGATGGCTTGTTCTTTTAGTCTTTCCTCCGTATAAAGTAGTGTTCATAAGCGCAGCTGATTTGTTACAACGGTACTCAAAGAAATGCTTATTTCCCCAAAGAACCACCAGCTGTCAAAGAATGAAATCACATTTTTATTCAGTCTGACTGTTTTTGTTTTATGCAGATGTTTTTTGTAACAATTTACAAATTTAAAGCTCAATCATTCTGCATTTGCTCTAAGTTTTGTAATTATGCAATGTTATTTAAATCAAAACAAAAGCTCATGCTACATGTGTGTAGCATCTTTGGTAGCATTAAAATGCAGTGGTTGCCACTTCCCAATTAGTTTTTTTAAGCCCAGTTAACCCTGTTTTAACTACCTTTCTGGGCCTTAAAAGTTGCAAAGTCAATGGAGGAAACGGCACCGAAAGCAGTCAGATTTCATAAAAAATATCTTAATTTTTGTTACGAAGATGAACGAAGGTCTTCGGGTTTGGAACGACATGAGTGAGTAATTAATGACAGAATTTTCATTTTTGGGTGAACTAACCCTTCAGCGTCAGTTATATTATTATGTAGAACTCATTTTTAAAAAGATCTACATTTTCAGTTTCATTCATGTGCCACAATTTACTGGAAGATCGCTGCCATCTACTCGAAAAACAAAACACTTAAAATTCATTTAGAAAAAAAAACAGTATGCCAGAGAAGTGCTCAATGAATATATGTAATTACTCTTGCTATGCGTGTTTAGGCTATAATGTGGTGTAGGAGCTATTTTTGTATAGTTTCACCAGTATCAGCTTTTCACTAGGGCTGTCAACTTTAGTTCGCTTAGTCGACTAATAAGTCGACTGCCCGTCTTGGTCGACTGAAATTCTTATGGGTCGAACCAGTCGCATTTTTTTTCTTTGCCAATAGAAATACATTTTCAATGATTTACTCCCTGATATTTATTCCTTTATAAAGCAGTTATTTATTACTGTATTCTAAATATAATTAGCCTATGTTTTATCCCCAACTTTAAATGCTTTTAGGCTATTTCTTGTAACTGCGCCACAGTTTAGCGCACACACATAACACACTCGGGAACCGCACCTACTGGCTGCGCTGCTGCTCGCGCTCAGTAAGGGATGTACTGGTAGGTGGTTTTGCTGTATTCATTCAGTTCACGCTACTTTAGTCGACAGAATGTCCAAGAAATCTAAATCTTTTGTCTGGCTACATGTTTGTGGAGGTAGGCGACGGTGGCGACCGCGTTGCTCCATTATGAGCGCGCACATCGCGTGCCTATTTGAAATCAAACTTGAGCGCGCAAAAGACGTGAGCAGCTCTTTTAACGGCTTTATCATACTGACTCAATAGATTGTTTTCTTAATAGGTTTTTATCTGTACACTTGACTCATTTGAAAGTAGCCTAAATAATGTAACAAAACGAAATTAAACTTATATGCTATCTTACAACACAGCCTAGATTTCAGATAGTTTTTTAGGCTATTTTGTCTGTTGTTTTAAGACGCCTAACAGATCGGCTGGACAAAAGTTAACCCATAGCTTTGTAAGTAAAGAAGAATACAGCCTGTATAAACGAGAGCTTTTGTTAGGATTTTTCATTATGTGGCAGATAGCAGTTATATTATTTTGTAGCGTGTGGTGTGATCAGGTGCGCGATTGTGACCGTCACTATAGACCAAGGACAGAGCTCCTCACTTGCAGTTAAACAAATCACTTAATTTTCAAAGAATTGTATTATTATTATAGTTTTATTTATTTTCGATGTTTTTTCATTGTTGTTTTATAAATGCTCTATGACAATTGTTTAAAAAATGTTCAATCAAAACATCCGTTTTTTTTTTTTTAAGTCGAACTAATCGTCGCGCAGGACAAGACCTTGGTCGACTAAGGATTTCTTTGGTTGATTACAGTCCTACTTTTCACAGAGAATTATATTTATGAAAAGCTGATACTTTCAAATAAAATGTGTGATTAATTGTGATTAATTGTGAGTTAACTATGACAATAATACGATTAAATATTTTAATCGTTTGACAGCACTAATATATATATTTCGTTACTGTTTCATTACTATATATTTTATATATATATATATATATATATATATATATATATATATGTATATATCAGGGTGGAACGTACACAGAAGTCACGGTTCGAGTTCATACCTCGGTTCAGACCTCACGGTTCGGTAGCGATTTCGGTACAATGGAGGGAAAAGCAAAACAAAAATACAGAAGGCATTGTATTTTTGTAAATTTTAAAAAAGCATAGAACCAGTGTATTTGTAGTGCACTGACAATAGTTTTATATAATTAGTTTATTAATTAAATGAATAAAAAGACAAAAAGACCTTGCGAAATGTTTGGTAATTGTACCTAGGGATGTCCCGATACCACTTTTTCACTTCCAACGATACCGATGCCGCAGCTTTGGCTTTTGCCGATACCGATATTAATCCGATATTTTATTTTATTTTTAAACTAATAAAAATATAGCAATTTTCTCAATTAGCCCCTTAAAATATACCTTCAGTATATAGTCCACAACAACAGTTGATTATGAAAGATTGCCACCCTTTATTCAAACACTACAATATATATATATATATATATATATATATATATATATATATATATATATATATATATATATATAAGAAAATACTGGTACTTCAGTAGGCTACTTAAAGCTAGCTAGCTACCAACAGGTTTAAAGTTAAAACAATTTAAACAGCAGTATTCTACATTGTAAATACCAGTACCGTTTTTTTAAAGCAAGTAGAATTTCTATAACTGTGTGTTAAACTGATTATCACTCTTGTGTGTGTTAAACACAATCTACTTAATACAGACAGCCTCATTATAAAGATAAACAACAAATCCCCAAAATATATGATCATAATCTATGACAAAAATATGCTATTATAAACTAGATTAGTGAATAATACATATTGCTCTTTGTATTGTTGTAAAATACATTCATGAAAAACAATATAACAAAAATGAAAAAGATAATTATTTTAAAATTGAGACATGTTCTAAGTGTATAGCACAGCTATTTAATGAGGCAGCAACATTAATAATTATTAATGTTAAGAAGCTTTAATTGCGTCACTGCATTATGATATGAATCACTCAAACACAGTGCGGCACAAAGCGCTTATGCGCATCCCGAGCGCAGAATGATGCGCTTGAAACCACGTGGAGTTACAGCGCGCAGCCGAGTATGCACCCTATAGTATGCACGCTGCGCGTCGAGTCCGCTTTGAAAAGTGCAAAGCACAAAGGAAATACATATTGATGGACAGTGTATTATACAGTATCTATCTATACAATAGTTTATTGAGCCTTTTCTTTTAACAGTTTTAAATTTCAGTTAATGTGCGCGTGAAGAACATAGTGCTCTGACTCTAGTGTTGTGATCTAACCGAGGGCGTCCGACACCTGGTAGAAGTAACACAGATTAAGTTACAGCAATTAAGTCCAGCAAGATAATGTTGTTTCATGCGAAAACATATACCTTTATCTACAGATAAAGTATAATAGTATTAACATTGAATCATCTTGAAGATAGTTTCATAGTTGACTGTAACCGAACGCGACGCGCTGTTTGAGTGCTGAATGGAGAATGACTGACAGCCGCGTTTTGCTTTTAAAACAGTGTGTGTGTGATTTTGGTTGGATGACAGTTGTAGGTTACAGTTTGTCAGAAAAGTTTACAGTGTGACAAAAGCACAATGTCATGTTTATTGCGAAGTGTAGCCTACACAAATATGAGAACAGTTTTTATGTTTCCACTGTTCTATCGTGTCTCTCTCTCTCTCTCTCTCTCTCTCTCTCTCTCTCTCTCTCTCTCTCTCTCTCTCACACACACACACACACACACACACACACACAAGCATTGCAATCTTGACATCGCAGCCTGTTCATTATGCGTCACACCAACAGCAATGAAGCGCCGAATTCACGTACTATCGCGTTCTGGTTCAACGCTCAATCCAAAGCGAGGATGCGCGTATAAAGCCACGTTTGAAGTGAACGCGCGTTCAGAGCTTTGACGGTTCAGAGCAAGCCGATGATAGATTATGTGTCCCTAAAGAACCCGCGTATCTAACAGTAGTTCCGCATTACATTAATTAATATGCACGCGAGTTTTATTTATTTATATACCGTGTATTCTCCGTTTAAATTCGTGCACCGAACCGTGGCGCCCGTCCCGTTTCGGTTCGAATACGAATACATGTACCGTTCCCACCCCTAATAAATATATATATATATATATATGGCCAATGGTCATATGCACTCACCGGCCACTTTATTAGGTACCCCATGCTAGTAACGGGTTGGACCCCCTTTTGCCTTCAGAACTGCCTCAATTCTTCGTGGCATAGATTCAACAAGGTGCTGGAAGCATTCCTCAGGGAGTTTGGTCCACATTGACATGATGGCATCACACAGTTGCCGCAGATTTGTCGGCTGCACATCCATGATGCGAATCTCCCGTTCCACCACATCCCAAAGATGCTCTATTGGATTGAGATCTGGTGACTGTGGAGGCCATTTGAGTACAGCGAACTCATTGTCATGTTCAAGAAACCAGTCTGAGATGATTCCAGCTTTATGACATGGCGTATTATCCTGCTGAAAGTAGCCATCAGAAGTTGGGTACATTGTGGTCAAAAAGGGATGGACATGGTCAGCAACAATACTCAGGTAGGCTGTGGCGTTCAACGATGCTCAATTGGTACCAAGGGGCCCAAAGAGTGCCAAGAAAATATTCCCCACACCATGACACCACCACCACCAGCCTGAACCGTTGATACAAGGCAGGATGGATCCATGCTTTCATGTTGTAGACGCCAAATTCTGACCCTACCATCCGAATGTCGCAGCAGAAATCGAGACTCATCAGACCAGGCAACGTTTTTCCAATCTTCTATTGTCCAATTTCGATGAGCTTGTGCAAATTGTAGCCTCAGTTTCCTGTTCTTAGCTGAAAGGAGTGGCACCCGGTGTGGTCTTCTGCTGCTGTAGCCCATCTGCCTCAAAGTTCGACGTACTGTGCGTTCAGAGATGCTCTTCTGCCCACCTTGGTTGTAACGGGTGGTTATTTGAGTCACTGTTGCCCTTCTATCAGCTCGAACCAGTCTGGCCATTCTCCTCTGACCTCTGGCATCAACAAGGCATTTCCGCCACAGAACTGCCGCTCACTGGATGTTTTTTCTTTTTCGGACCATTCTCTGTAAACCCTAGAGATGGTTGTGCGTGAAAATCCCAGTAGATTAGCAGTTTCTGAAATACTCAGACCAGCCCTTCTGGCACCAACAATCATGCCACGTTCAAAGTCACTCAAATCACCTTTCTTCCCCATACTGATGCTCGGTTTGAACTGCAGGAGATTGTCTTGACCATGTCTACATGCCTAAATGCACTGATGTTGCCGCCATGTGATTGGCTGCTTAGAAATTAAGTGTTAACGAGCAGTTGGACAGGTGTACCTAATAAAGTGGCCGGTGACTGTATACGACAGCATTAATGCAGTTTCTGTGCTTGTATAAATGATCAGTGGTGGAATTGGCTGTGCTGCAAGGAGCACAAAGTAAGATCTTGTCTAGGTCAGCAAATTAGTCAGGGCCAGCCCTGCATTTCAAGGTTTGTACAACCTTTTGAGAATGAAATTCAAGCACTTTTCTATGACTTTCAAGTGCTTCACACTTTCCAGCCCAGTTCAAAGCTCTAAATATTATCCGATTTGAAAGCTGCAGTCCGTAACTTTTGGCGCTCTCAGTGGTTAATAACCAGAACTGCATGCGTCTTCTCTCCGTTTATGTCCATACAAGTCACGCAGGCATTGGGAAACTCTGCAGTGGTGCCACTGCCGACCGGTCTAAAATAGTCCATTTACATTTAAACATGGTTTGGAAAATGGATTCATGATACTCACTCATTAAGGCTGTTGGAACGAATTTCGAAATGCGAATATAATTCGAATATTAAAAAAAAAAATCAATACTATTCAAATATTGCTTTTATATATATTTAAAAAAATATATATATAATATATATATATATATATATATATATATATGCAATATTGTCTTTCTCGTGGCTTACACGCATTTTCGTTCTTTTAAACAATAAGCGTTTTTGAATCGTACAGACATTCTAAGTCTTCCGGAAGTTCCGGGAGTCTCCTGCATATTGATAGCGTCGCCCTGACGGCCGCAAATTAGTTAAAATCTCCTGGAATCTAGAGCAAGATAGAACATACTGCGCGCATAACATACATAGCATAGCATAACATACATGCAATGTGGCAGAGAGGAGAGAGCAAGAGACCTTGCGAGTGCCGAGCGAAAGCTCAGTCCCAGCGCGATCTCGCTCCCTTTGCTGACTGATCTCATGAAATGGATCTAAATGCGTATAGATAACACTCCACTTGACTTGAAAGTGCCGTGTATGTTGACCCAAAAGTCATGTCATGTTGTCCCTTTGGAACAGCAACACCACTGCACAAATCAGCCCAACACAGTGCTGTCAATGTCTGAGAACCAGCTTTAAAAAAAGTTATTAGCCAGCATGCCTATCTAATAAGAAGAGCTAAGTTACTATTAGAATACAGCTGGATTTTCGAGGTTAGCACACTGTATATAGCTGGTAGTTAATATTGGATGTGCGTTTGTTCCGCTTTTTATTGTTAATAAGAAAGTGATCTAAATGTTTATTGTAGTAATGTTAGATATCCCTCTCGTGGACAGAAAATGTAACAACAACCACAGGCTATGTCATTGGCGATCCATACGAAATGTGTAAATATTAATAATAGGATGAATTTGAGCATTTAATATTTGAGTATTATTCGAATATTACATAAAATATGGAATGGAATTCGAATAGTGTTATAGAGGAAGATTGACAGCCCTATCCCTCATTTGATTTTTGTACATTTTGAACACAAAAAAAGTTACGGACTGCATCTTTAAATGTTATTTTTAATGTATATTAAATTAACTTTATTTTTTATTTTTATTTTTTTCTCTATAAAAGTTAGGTTTTTCCATGTTACTGTTGTTAATAAAAGCTCATTTTATGGATATCTCAAGCTCAATTGTGCATTTCCAAGAAATAAACGTAATAGTTGCTACACTTAATGCAAAACAGTAATTTTATTATTAAATTACCTTTATGCTTATGATTAAACTTTGTATTTGAGCATATGAATCATCAATATGTCAAAGTGTTACAGCTAAATTTAAAGTACACCCTTAATCAATAGATTTTGGGCAGCAGCAATCAACAACACCCACTCCACAGACTGACTAAGACACTTCACAGACGAAGCATAAATCGAGCCTTCAAGCAGTTTAAACTCTGACATGCTACAAAACTGTAACTAAAGCACTGGTCGACGTAGTAGTCGTAGTAGATGAAAACCCTGCAAGTGCGTTTAGTGACATGAACGCAGTAGACTGGACCACTAATGCTTGTGCAGTAGCAGTCAAATGTGCCAATCCACATGGAAGAACAGTTACACAACTGCCGTTTGGACGAGGTGCTATGTTACATAGCAAGTGTGGAAATCTGCTCAATGCAGGATTTAAAACATGATGATTTATAACTACAGCATTTCATGTCACCAAAGCACAACCTACAAAACTCTTGTTTTGACAAGAGGATTATTTTTTAGCTTTTTTAGGGAGGTCCTGAACACAATCAGGACAAGGTTTACCTAATGCGCACAGGTCTATAATGCATCAGACAGAAAAATTAAACTAAAGCGGGACCGAGGACCAATCGAGTAATGCTAATCTCCTCAGAATAGATGTTCATGTTCCCTTGCAAAAAAAAATAAGAGATTAGTTTCATTCATGTCAAAGGCAGAAGCCAACAATGGTGAACAGAGATTATTCTGGGTCACATGGGAGCATACAGAGCACTGTATTAGGGGTCATGTTTTTACGGATCATGGGTTACAAACACAGTACATGAGCAGTCGTCTGTAGTGACTTATTAGGAGAACAAGCACAATACAATAGAAGGAACATGTCTGCAGTTAGGAGATCCAAATAATTCAAACAATGTGAGATCTACAAACTGGTACAGGATATCCCTTAATATATAAAAAGTTGCCAAAGTCTGCAGCAGGTGTTTTAAAAAAAAGCCTTGATCTTCATACAGGAATAAAAGGTGGGATATATTCAGTGGTGCTCTTGAAGTGACAGTTCACAGGGCCAGGCAATAAAACGATAATGCGATATAAATTTCCTCTAATCATTTATAAGCTAAAGTTTGATAAATGCTTGATATATAATGTTTTGACAATGTCACAGACAATTTATCTGTTTGGCACACGGTTCATGTACTCTATTCAAGTCATGCTGCTTGATGAGGAGATGCTTGCCATTTCTACTTTTATACTTAGCCTATATTTTTGCCTCTTAAATGAAAAATCTGGAAAAAAAAAAATATCATAGACTTACAATGAAAGAGGGACCCATGCCATATCTACAGACCAAAATATCAGAGAACTTGGGGGTTAGCCAGTAAGCAAAAGCCTAGCAACCACCTAGCATGCCTTCGCAACTGCATAACACACCAGAAGACAGTGAGAACACCTCAACAAATGCCCTGGCAAACACCCCCTCACACACTCACACTAGTATTGTGCTGGTGATTCTGCACGAGTTGAAACTGTAAAACACACCAAATGGTTTTGAGAGATCAAACATTTATTACACATCAGCCACCTAAGATGTCAATCTCAACTGACCAAAAGAAATAAAACATTTCGGAAATTAATTTACTAATTTAATTTATTTATTTAATTTGTTACATTTAGAAATAATATACAATTTTAATTAAATTATTACAAATATTATAAACACTACAAACATTTACTATTAGTTTGAATAGTTTACTCAATCCTAAACAGAACTGAAAAAATATAAGTAACAAACAAATATTATTAATTAAAAAGTCTTGACATTTATGCACATGTTTTGTGTGCTTGATGATAATTGCAATATATAGCCTTGGCTTGGACTATAAGCAGCATGTTATGATCAAATATGATATTACAGGAAATAGGATATAACAGTCCTGTTTATCAGGAGTAAAAGTGTTTTAATTTTTCACTTTTTCCAAAAACCACATTGCTTGTTGTGGGACAAGAGAAATATCATAACATAATATGATCAACAACACTGTTTCCCAATCACTGTGCCATGGTACACTAACACACGAGTTACACAGGTGTGCCGAGAAAAATTAACAAATTACAAAAAATTATTTTAAATAAATGCTACAAATAAGAAAATATAAATTTGCTGTTGGGCAAAAAACACTGAAGCGCTCTGTGTGTGCGTTTTACAAATATTTAACCAATAAAAGCATTCAAAAAAGGTTGCGAGCTAAACCATTGGCTCCTCAAACGGTCAGTCAAACTGGATAAATCAATCTCCATTTTGAATGAAGCGCACCTCAGGGGCAACGCTTGGAGACATCTCTGCTTGTGTGCAATGCAAGGGAAAATAAAGAACTGATGTTTGCGGAAGTACAGCGTTTTATTCACTCGAGAACAGGTTCGTAAAGGCTAACCTTATCTGTATTTGAAAAGCGGAGAATAGGTTTAGTCTTTGCCGTCTAGTCTAGGAGTAGGGCTGGACGATAATGGAAAATAATTCGAAACCGAAATTCAGAGCCTATAACCGAAGTGATTTTCCATGTTGGTTATTTCAGTTTTTGAATCCTTTTAATATTTCCACCCACTGTGTGTTAATGTACTTTCCCCTTAAAATATAATTACCGCGTGTGTAGTCACGTAACTCCACCCCTGTCCAGTCTGCGACATTGAAACAACATGAGCCCCTTTTTACACAAGCAGCGTTGATCCCGGGAAATTGCCAGAACTAACACATTCTGTGCAAATGCAAATACGCCTGGGATTGGTGCCGCCAGGATGAGGACAGAGTAATATTGCCGTGTTCAGTCCCGAAACGCCCGGTGTAGAACAAAAGCCGTAATCAATGCCGAGTTGTCAGCCAAAAGATGCCGTTTAAGTCGGATCGATTCGCAGCGTGAAGCGGTCAGGGATGCTCCGATCAGGATTTTTGCAGCCGATACCGAGTACCGATTTCTTGTCATGTGATCGGCCGAATAACGATACCGATTCACGATGCTTAATTGACTTAATATAAGACAAATAAACAAAATGGAACAGTTTAATGCAGCTCATAAGGTTTATTTAAACATTGTCCAATACTGTGGAGGACAAAATAAACATTTTAGTCTCCTAAAATGGAGAAGTCTGATGTAACTTAAACATCGTCCAATACAAGTCTGAGCAGGACAAAATAAATAAATAAAAAATCAAACAACATTTAAACTCCTAAAAGAACAAATTGAAGTGGTTTGATACAACTCATTAGGTTTAATTAAACATTGTTCAATGTTAAAGAGAATAAAATAAATAGAAACATTTAAACTCCAACATGGAGAAGTCTGATGTAACAAATAAGGTTTAATTAAACATTCTCCAATATAAGTATCACGTACGTCCTCACACTTTGACGTCATCAGAATCGCGGATCGGTTTGTAAGATCGGCCAAGTTAGTGAGTACCGATAGAGTCAAAAATTGTTATGATCAGTCGATACCGATATCATGGCCGATCGATCGGATCATCCCTATGAAACGGTGAGTAATGCGCTAGTTTATGATCGAAATTGGAAGAAAAAAATGCACACGCATGGTTTCTCGAGAAAGAAATCGCAGCTCTTAAGCAAACTATAGACGCTGCTGAGACGTCACGTGTCTTTGCGGGTTGTATGAACGCACTTTCTGATTCCTCGAATACTGAGTCGGCTCAGCAACAGGAGCTGCTTGTAAAGAAACATGCGAAAAAAAGAGAGAGACTGAAAAATGCCCAGCAACAAGTGCCTCCACTCCACAAAGCAGCTTTCAAAACACAAGCATTATGCTACACAATATGAAAAGGATTCGTTTTTTAGTTTTATAGGCTACATGTTATATTTTTACTTTTAAGACGGCAATATTTACAATAATTTATTTTGTTTACAAAAACAACTATTTATCTACATTTTAAAATATTTAATAAGCATTAAAAAGCCATCAATGCGTTTCTTTATTTTAGAATCTCAAAGATAGGATTACGGCACTCTTTCATTAGAAAAATAGGCTATACATATTTACAGTAAGCCTTGCTAGTGACAAAAAAAAAAAATAATCGTTCAATAATCATAATCGAGGTGACTTCTTCGATTAATTCGCGAATTATGATTTTAGCCAAAATCGTCCATCCCCATCTAGTAACAAATATAGTGTTTTAAATATCTTGTGCATAGAGCTTCATCTTTTGTATCATGAGATTTTGATCATGAGATTTCAACAACAAGAAAACTGAGCGCCCGTATTAAACTTAATATCCTGTTTGTTGATGGAAACGTCACGTGACGCAGGTACTGCCTGTCATTCGTCATTCGCTGGCCAAAGACCTCATAACTCAATTTGAGCTTGATTTTCATAAAATGTTAATATTATAAATCACCTGCAAGTGTCTGACCATTGCTATACAGTGTTTAATTAAAAACAAGTGATATATGTAAATGTATCGTTTTATCATCAGCAACAACATCATGCTTATTGTGGTCCTACCAAACTTAGGCTTTCACATTATAAGTCAGCACTACTTTTCATAAAGGCTAGCCTATAATATCTAGATTTATATGTGATTTAAGCAATGCATTTTGCAATTTTGTTATAATGGTGTGTCATGGGATTTTTTATTGATCAAATGTACGCCATGGGAAACGCTGATCAAAAACTTAGACAATTCCTCAAAAAAACCATCCGTTCTTAATGAATCATCTTTTTAATTAATTTCATTAATCTAAAGAACCTTTTGTAGAATAAAGTTTCCACGTATGTTAAAGACTCTCTATGGAACCAAAGATGCCAATTAAGAACTTTTTTTTTTTTTTTTTTTTAAGATTAACGTCACTGAATAAATTTTTTTTAAGGGTCTAATTTAGTGTCACTGCAGTCTCACGGGACGGGAATTCAGTAATAAGTGCCATTCTTACAGTGTGTCCTATTTTCCTAAGAGTGGGAGAGCTGGATTCAGAGAACAATGTCTTCTGGCATGAGAGAGGAAGCCAACGAAAACACCTACATGCAGTCGACACATGCCACACTGACAAACACAACCTCCATAACCAAGAGGTTTAGTGCCTCCTTTACTGATGTTTCTGACAAATCCTGTTCAGATTTTGGTCGACATAAAAGAACAAATCAATACAAGTGCTGAATATAGATCAAGCCAGATGGCTCAGTTAACAAGGAAGTGGGATTGTCTTTATTTTCGGTCCCATCCTTGAACTTTCTCTGACCTCCAGGAGAGACGGGCATCCACAGACGTCTATGAGTGACTCTAGATCAGTTCATGTCAAAACGAATGAGATCGATTTTTACATGTGTTGCCCTTCAGGCAAAGAAAAGAAAGAAATAATAATAAATCACTGCAGTGACAGCTGTGTTTTATGATAGCAAGAGTGTTATTATAGATTTATGTTGTATTTGACTTTGACTGTTCATGTTATTTAAGAGAATCAAATCACACTTCCTTTAATATTTTCTTTAATTTAATAATACATAAAAAATCATCTTGGAGAATCTCATTTTACTTCAACACCAAAAGAAAGTATATTTTGCCTAAAACAAAGCCAATTTTTAACACCATTTAGATGTTTGTAGTGTGACATTACAAAGTCAAACCAAACAATATTCTGACACCAGATATAGTGTGTTTACTACTGGCTGCAGGACACTAGAGTTCATTTATGTATGTGAGGATAGCAAAATCAAGTAAATTTGACTCTCCCAGTAAATTAAGTCATAAAATGATTTATATTAAGGAATATGAATTGCTTTTAAGAAATGTCTACCCATTTGAAGGCTTAATGATCCACTGTATGCATTTGATAATGTTATTAATGAAACTTTTCACAGTCCATATATAACACAAAATATCAGTTTGAATTACATAACTTGTATGTTTGGTCAAGGTAAAATGACAGAAAGTGATCATACTTTCTACATATCAGTGAATTAAAAATTAAACCATATTTCACATCGACAACAGGTTCAGAGCTTCGTTAGCAAAAAAGAGAGGAAAGATTAATGTTCATTACAGTAGGAGGGTTAGTTTTGACATGACAGGTCAGTGGCTAACCTATTAGCAAACTATGCTATTATTACAGTACAACAACTGGAACAAACCAATAAACTGGACCAGTAATGGACTGTTTGAGTGCACTAGACTAGTTCAGGTCACTGTCAACATCATTTCAGCAGAGCAGAGTTTGATTGACAGGTCTCGTGGTGACAGTAGCACTGCTATTACGCCCCGTCTGACTGATTTAAGCTGTTTTAAAGAGCATTTACTCACTGTTGGTCGTCCTCAGAGTTTATAGGGGGTCCTGGTTCTGGAGTTTCCTGGACTGGCTCTTCGGGTCGGCCTTTGATACTGGATTTGTTCTTCAGAATCCCTTTAATGGGTCGCGGTGCTGCCATAACCGCCAAACCCACCCACAACTCCTCTTTTGCACTGTTTACGCCTCAAACAAACGACTAAAACACACCGAGGCTGCTCAGAAACAACACTCTGGCCTAATTCGTTAACCGCTTAAGTATTGCCTGCCTTAAAATGAAAGTTGAACGCTGTTTGTGAGTAAAGTTTGCGACCGTTGATGACTTGAATTCAGCCAGAGCTCGCGCACGCACTTGTCCATTTACAGCGAGGGAAAGGAAATAGGGCGCCGCAGTCAGTCTCGCACTCTTTGCCATCGCGAGAGTTGGAGTGTTGCTATAGCAACGTAACTCTGAAGTGTCGAGGAAACGTCGCCATGTTTGTTGGGGTGGTGAGGTCAAGCACAGGGCAAGAGTCACACGTGTGCATTTTAACGAGGTAAACTTTGTAAAGCGTTTCTCTTTATTACTTCCCAAATATCATAATGGATATGAAAATACTTTAGCCAGGACAGGACGATATTTAGTGTTTGAACGGAATGCAAATGATGAAACTTGACACAGAAATACGTGTGTTAAAGTCACCATGAAATCAATGTTGACCATTCTTGTTTTTTTCAAATTATTATTATTATTATACATAATGCACATTTATGTAATCTAATTAAAATAAGTCTTTGTAAGCCACTGTCTCTTTTTTCCAACATAATAAATGACTTGCTCCACAAAGCAAGCACAGGGATGAAATGCAATAAACACTGTCATGTTATCTTGTGTTTGGAGGCAGATCAGATGCCTGTTGTTTGGGAACACAATCATGTGAGACAGTTCTTGGAGGTAGTAGGTATACACCGAACCTTTTTGATGACAGACGGCTCAGGCATTTCAGAATGATTAAATTAACATTTTGTCATTTCAACCTCACGTCCATCCAAACATACCCCTCACTCATGCCAGTTTTCTGATTATATGACCTGGTGAGGTAAAGTCACATGACTTTGCTATAATGAAGCATGTTATTGGGCATTTGGTAATATTGATTTGAGAAATTCATGTTGCAAAAATTATTAATTGATGTAAAAGTATGTTCCATACATCCATGTTCCTTATTGCGACAAGAGCTGATAAATAAATAAATTGTGAATAGTACTTTTGTCGACATGTTTTGCTAATTACAAAACACATTGCTTGAAACCATCACTCACTTTCTCAAAAACTTAAACACAAACCCAAATTTTCAAACCTCTTTCACAGAACCTCTGACTCTTCTGGCAAAATCTAACAATTGCCTCAAAACCATTAAAATCAAACAATGCTCTCACATCATACACACAGCGAGTCAAAATTGTAAACACTACAGATCATTCATTAGACATCAAAAAATGAAGAACACAGAATCCAAAGTGCAGTTACAGAAGAAACGCATATTGTAACAAAGGAAACAAATTTTGCAATTCTATAATAGTAATGACAACTTACAGTAGTAAAGTGAAAAGATTGTACACTGTGTATACACTGCAAATGTAGAATTGTACTGAATATTGTATATAGGCCTATCAAATGTCTGTATATTCAGCACTTGCAGACTATGATACCCAACGGCATAAGCCATAAGGGTTACAATAAAGTGCACTCAGAAGAGTCATGTGACTGCAGAATGATGATCAGTGAGAGACTGATTCTGCTTCAGCTTCATGTCTATCCGGCTGGAGCACTGATCTAGATGATGACATGTCATTCTATATAGATCACTGGGCCGGAGGAGTTTCTCCATATCACACACACTGTCTCTAAGGGAAGACCCTGTAGCAGAGTCAGTATTGACAACACTATACACACTCTTCCTCATCCTCTTCTTCCTTGTTCACCTCCTCTTCCTCCTCGTCCACCTTCGTCTTCTTCCTTGTCCACCTCCTCTTCCTCCTCATCCACCTCCTCTTCCTGCTCATCCACCTCCTCGTCCACCTCCTCATCCACCTCCTCTTCCTCCTCGTTCACCTCCTCTTCCTCCTCATCCACCTCCTCTTCCTCCTCATCCACCTCCTCTTCCTCCTCTTTCACCTCCTCTTCCTCCTCTTTCACCTCCTCTTCCTCCTCATCCACCTCCTCGTTCACCTCCTCTTCCTCCTCATCGACCTCCTCTTCCTCCTCTCACCTCCTCTTCCTCCTCATTCACCTCCTCTTCCTCCTCATCCACCTCCTTGTTCACCTCCTCTTCCTCCTCATCCACCTCCTCTTTCTTCTTGTCCACCTCCTCCTCCTCCTCGTCCATCTCCTCTTCCTCCTCGTCCATCTCCTCTTCCTCCTCGTCCATCTCCTCTTCCTTCTCGTTCACCTCCTCTTCCTCCTCATCCACCTCCTCTTCCTCCCCGTTCACCTCCTCTTCCTCCTCATCCACCTCCTTGTTCACCTCCTCTTCCTCCTCGTCCACCTCATCTTCTCTTCTCGTCCACCTCCTCTTCCTCCTCGTCCATCTCCTCTTCCTCCTCATCCACCTCCTCTTCCTCCTCATCCACCTCCTCTTTCTCCTCATCCACCTCCTCTTCCTCCTCTTTCACCTCCTTTTCCTCCTCATCCACCTCCTCTTCCTCCTCTTCCTCCTCATCCACCTCCTCTTCCTCCTCTTTCACCTCCTCTTCCTCCTCATCCACCTCCTCGTTCACCTCCTCTTCCTCCTCATCGACCTCCTCTTCCTCCTCATCGACCTCCTCTTCCTCCTCATCCACCTCCTCTTCCTCCTCATCCACCTCCTTGTTCACCTCCTCTTCTTCCTCGTCCACCTCCTCTTTCTTCTTGTCCACCTTCTCTTCCTCCTCGTCCATCTCCTCTTCCTCCTCGTCCATCTCCTCTTCCTCCTCGTCCATCTCCTCTTCCTCCTCGTTCCATCTCCTCTTCCTTCTCGTTCACCTCCTCTTCCTCCTCATCCACCTCCTTGTTCACCTCCTCTTCCTCCTCGTCCACCTCCTCTTTTTCTCGTCCACATCCTCTTCCTCCTCGTCCATCTCCTCTTCCTCCTCGTCCATCTCCTCTTCCTCCTCGTCCATCTCCTCTTCCTCCTCGTCCATCTCCTCTTCCTCCTCGTCCACCTCCTCTTCCTCCTCGTCCACCTCCTCTTCCTCCTCATTCACCTCCTCTTCCTCCTCATCCACCTCCTTGTTCACCTCCTCTTCCTCCTCGTCCACCTCCTCTTTCTTCTCGTCCACCTCCTCTTCCTCCTCGTCCACCTCCTCTTTCTTCTCGTCCACCTCCTCTTCCTCCTCGTCCACCTCCTCTTTCTTCTCGTCCACCTCCTCTTCCTCCTCGTCCACCTCCTCTTCCTCCTCGTTCACCTCCTCTTCCTTCTCGTCCATCTCATCTTCCTTCTCGTCCATCTCCTCTTCCTCCTCGTCCATCTCCTCTTCCTCCTCGTCCATCTCCCTCTTCCTCCTCGTCCATCTCCTCTTCCTCCTTGTCCATCTCCTCTTCCTCCTCGTCCATCTCCCTCTTCCTTCTCGTCCACCTCCTCTTCCTTCTCGTCCATCTCCTCTTCCTCCTCGTCCATCTCCTCTTTCTCCTCGTCCATCTCCTCTTCCTTCTCGTCCACCTCCTCTTTCTCCTCGTTCATCTCCCCTCCACCTCATCTTTCTCCTCGTCCACCTCCTTTTCCTCCTTGTCCACCTCCTCTTCCTCATATTGTTTCCATCCATTGTTGGTATCAACATTTTGAGCAACGTTTTGAGTAAATTTTGGGACTGTGAACTGACTTGTATAGTGTACAGTTGGTTTGGTCACATCATTAGAAATAAGTGTGAACATTTTGAGCCGTGTGTAAACAACGACAACTGTGTGGTAGTTGTGTTTAACTTACGCCTGCCTTTGTTTAGTGTTATGATCAGAGTGTGAAATGTGTTTTAGTGAGTGAGAATGTGTTTAGAGTTTCGCAGGAAGAGTGCATGAGATTGTTTTAACGCCCTGAACTTGTTTTTATTTTTATAGAAAGAGTGATTCGACAAATTGGTTTATAGGCTATTGAGAATTTGGCTTAGAGAATGGGGTTTAGTGTTTTAGCAATCTGGAAAAAACTGTATTATAGATTTGTAAATCAACAAACAGATTCTTTCTTCTTCTTGATTCCATGTTGTTCAACCAGCTCTGTTCAACGCTGACTCAGCACAGCCCAGTCCGCTATAGATGAATATTGCTACAGACACATTTTTTTATGAGATGACTGATGCACTGATTAACCAGAGAGGGTGAGGCCCGCAGATTAATGCTCTTCCAGAATCCCTTACATCAGCAAAACAATTTGAGTGCTATGTCTGAGTATGATCAACTGAGGATGAGAGAACTTTATGATGATCCTTTCCCTGTGTGAAATTGCAATTTTTTTAAAAAAAAGTGTAAGTGTGTGTCTGGTCCAGGTAAACCCTACTTTATTGGGACAAAATCCCCACAAAGATGATGATATCTGAAAACCTTGTTGAGATATTTATGGTCCCCATGAGGAAATGGCTTATAAATCATGCTAAAATGTTTTTTATTGAAAATGTCAAATTGATGTGAAATTGTACATTTTGGGAATCAAATATGCAGTCTTCTGCATAGTATAACAATCATGATGATGTCTATGGGACAGCCCCCATAAAACATGAAAACCCAAAAAACAGCAGTGGATGTGTTTTAATGTGTCTTGTAAAAACTTCATGCAAACAATCCATCCCTGAAACTGTGAATTTGTGAATATGAACTTTGATTGCTTACACACCTTCTCATAAGACTGTTATTTTCATAGGAGGGTTTCACAGTGAAGCATAGACTTGGGTTCCTCAACAGAGCATTACAACAATCTAAAGAAGCCTTTGCAATGGATAGTTTGCTTGGATGTTAAAGATTCTTCGTGGAAACGGTTCAGAATCGAACTTGCGAGTCAGCGAGAATAAGAATCACACCATGTCCGTTCCTTTGGCCAGCGAGGACTTCCATTCCACTAAATATTCACAAAGATATGCCTACAAAAATGACTCGTTTTGGACTACAGCTGGGTTATGGTACGTCACTAACCCACACATTTGCATCAACCCCTTCCTTCCGGTATATGCAGGAAAGGGCATGCGTCGAAGTGAGTTGTTCACGCAGCTGTCAGGTCTTCTGTGTTTCGGGCTTCCCACGGACACTATACTTCAACAACAATGGATACAATTTGTGTTTGATTATATTCCTGAAAGTGACGATCGTAATCTAGCTCTCTGTGCTGCGCATTTATCGAACAGCTTCCAGAATCTCCACGAATTCAACACTGGATTAACGTAAACAAGAAACTGTTTCTAAATCATAAAGCAGATCCAACTTTAAAACCAGCAGTCAAAAGTCAGCAGTTGTTGGACACAATCTGTAAGTAGGCTAAGACTTCATCATTTTAAATGTATTTGCATGTATAATTCCCGACGTAGCGTTGTGTTTTTTTTTTTGTTTTTTTTTCAAATGCCAGTGCTGGCTTTGTAGGCTTTATGGGCTACTGAGTTAGGCTATTTTGTGTCTACGGCAAACGCGTACAAACATTATGGACCTGAATTTTGTATAAGTACTAATGTTGTAAATGTATTTTTCATATATATATGCTTTATGACTTTATTTTCGATTTGATCAAGAACGTAAACCTGCAAACGCTGTTTGTGTTTAACATTAGTTAAATAAAGTTATAAAGTTAAAACATGAAGCAAATTATCATTCAGAAACCTTTATTAAGAGCCGTGTGTGGTGAGGTTCTGCTTGACTCAATTCATCGCGGCTTTCTCGGTCTGATTCTGCCTCACTGATACTGCAGTCTCGACATCATTATTTACGTGTATCCACCGTCTATCTATGGTATCCACATTTGGCATGCCCGCCCGTTCGCCTGTAAAGGTCATGGGCGTTAATCTTCTGGACAACGTGAGCGACAGTTTAGCCAATCACAACACACCGGCCCAAACGAACCAATCTGAGCATGCTACGTGGTTCTGAGGGAGTGTTTTCATAGACTCAGGAAGTCAACCGCTCGTTCAGGGGACAGGGGAGAGCGCGGCTGACAATAAAGGTGAAATTTATGAAAAATAAGACTTTTAAAAAAAGAAAAACCATGGATACATGTTATATTGCACCCCATAAACACAATCATGCAAAGAAAAAGAGCAGTAAACCCGCCCTTTAAACAGAACTGAATCAACACTGAACATCTTATTTGATACATTGCAATGAAACTTTTTTTAGAAATAGTACAAAATGAAAGAAATTTGCAGGTATTTCTTGGAAAATTTTAATTTTAGAGGTAAACAATTGTTTAGCCATTATGATGTAGAGTCAAAAATGCTTTTTTTTTCAATTATTTGACAGACTTATTAGAAAGTGGCATTAAAAGCATGATACATTTTCATTCGCAGGAACAAAAAAAACATTTCTTGTCTACTTTTCAGCTTCATAACTCAAAGGTGTTTTTTAATTGTATCACGTTTTTAAGGTGATCTGGCATTGGAAAGGTGTACAATGGACATATATATATATATATATATATATATATATATATATATATATATATATATGGTTTAGCTGAATTTCACAGTACATTTAAGGGATTTATACATCTTAACTCATATGAAACAATAGCAGAATTGATATCTTTTTTGTAAACCACTTGATTTATTTTACCTGAAGATGAACACTGTAAAAATGAACATGCTTTATCTAATAAAAAGAATAAAATAAAAACAATTGTGGCAACAGATTACAAGCAATGTTATTAAATAAATTTAACTAATTAGAATTGAGTAATAATTAATCAAATTAATTCCTTAAAAGTTAACCTTTTAAAATGAATAAAACTTACACAAACAACCAAAAAACATAAATTGAAGTCACCATTATGATGATCGGTGTTTTAAAATGAAGGTTTTCTCCTTCAGTGATTCTGCTTGTTAACATCAGGTGTCTTCAATGTTGGCAATATAAAATAAAGAGTTCTTAATTAATCTTTGACGTTTGTCTGTTAGTGAGATATTTTTGTTAAAATTTTTGGTGTAAACTTTACTCATTTTAAATAGTTAACTTTTAAGGAATAATTTAATTAATTATTACTCAATTCTAATTTGTTAAATTTATAATATTGCTTGTAATCTGTTGTCACAATTCTATTGCTTAGATAAAGCATATTAATTTTTACAGTGAAGACACCAGTGAATCACACTGTTCCCAATATCCACAACATTTATAAATCATCATAATAACCAGGTAAATATTTGAGGTATTGCACTACATTTACATCTAAACATAAATTAAGTCTACACAGGTTAATTTTTATATACAGTACATTGATATATTATGGCTGTTTATTCAGTGGTTTTAGAGAATGTACAATGTTTCTAGATGCCATTTATCAATCAGTTTTTGCCCACCACTTTCAACCATCTGTTCATAAATGGGAATGATTAATGTCCTCACAGAGGACTTAAAAGATATCTTAACAACCAAACTTTATTTGCAAACTGTTGAAGTTATCCCACTATCCTCGTCTATAATGTTGCAGTTGGATTGGAAAAAATGTGCAAATGATGTGTTCTGATGCACAAGCGCGTTGTATGAATTGCACCTCACACACACACCTTTAGTCAGGTTATATCAGGGCTGTGAGTGAGGACAGCAAGCTCAACACCAGAAGCAGGAGGCTGAATCGAATGCAAGCTCCATGGTTTTCATGCGGGCAGTCGGTGTACGGCTCGAGACAGGCGGCGTACGCCATGGCGTGAGGTATGTAGCTCTGCTCCTGGACGCCGTGGAAGAGGTGGGCCATCGGACCTTTGGCAAAAATGGCTACGTCCTCAGAGCCATGAGTTTCTGAGTCAAGAGGAACCGCAGCCTGCTGAAGATATTCATCACTGCCTGGAAACAACACCCAAATACTCATTAATTATCCTATACGATTAATATTTCATTATTAAAGGAATATTTCATCCCAAAATTAAAATGTGGTATATTCTACGTCTTCTAAAGCTAGTTATATAGAGTGTTCCTCATACAAACTATTTTTACGTTTCATTCTAAGGAAAAAGAGCAGCCTGGAGATTCTACTAAACTTCTTATTTGTGTGTTTCATTAAAGAGAGAGGAAGTTGTACATTTGAAACAACATAAGTAATGACAGAACGTTTATTTTTGGATGAAGTCCATGTATATTGTGTTCCTGTGTTTGCAGTGACACATATGACCACAAGATGGGGCGTCTGTATTTTCAAATCAGAGCTTGTAGTTGAGTACAAGAGAGTTCACACTTAAAGGGATACTCCACTTTTTTGGAAATAGGCTCATTTTACAACTTCCCCAGTTTTATCTAAACGTTTTATCGTTTTCTAATCCATTCAGCCGATTTTCTGATATTTAGAAGAATATCAATAACCAGACAGTTTCTGGTCTCATTGACTTCCATAGTATATTTTTTCCTACTATGGAAGTCAATGAGACCAGAAACTGTCTGGTTACTGATATTCTTCTAAATATCAGAAAATCGGCTGAATGCATTTGAAAACGTGTGAAACTCAACTGTTTGATTCTGGGGGAGTTGTAAAATGAGCCTATTTCCAAAAAAAAGTGGAGTATCCCTTTAATTCTCTTCTGCTCAAGGGTAAAACAATTAAACCCATAAAACTTACTTGAGACTGTGCTATTCATGTCAGGACGAGTACCATTCGCAATCTGGTATCCTGGACCGTTTCCGTAAAGCGCAGTAGTAAAGCTTTTACCGTCATCAGCCTTTGAATAGGAAGTGCCTAGAAGACAAAGAGGTAAATACTCAAATGTATCCGTTTTTTTTTTTTTTTTTTTTTGAGAAAACTGCACTCCTACTGGGCAAATCATTTGAAACCTGATCAGAAATAATTGGCCTCATTTGGGAAACTGCACATTTTTTGTCAACAGTAACTCACCTTGGAGAACCTTCTTTCTTCTATAGCCCTCAATCGGGTCATGAGGTCTATACAACCCCAATCTTTTACTTAATAAAAAAAGGTTCCCTTCATCTCAGTGGAAGAAGATTTTATGACTTTTCATACATTATCTATCTATACACACACACAAAAAATGGGCTTGATTCGGTTGTTCTGAAGGTATGTAAAAAAATTGTACACTTCTGGTCTTCGGAGTCACATATGACCCCACATTAAAATGAATGGGAAATGTGAAAAATATGCGTAATATATTTTCTTTCATGTGTCAAAAAAAATACAAAAAAATAAAAATATTCCAGCATAAATCAGAACATTTTTTTCACAGAAATGAAGGCCTAGTACTAGAGCATAAATGCAATGTATCATAAAAAAATAATATTTCTTATGCAAGCTAATGGTGCAAAATTGTGTGGTATATGGATACAAAAGTACTTTATATCTCCAAAAAACACAGCATTAATGAATAGATGAGAAGTAAACTAAAAAATGATACATTATTTGTATGATTAAAAATGTATATTTTTTGTAGAATTACTCAATCAGAAGTGTAAACAGGAAACGAAGACCATTTGAAGGCAAGAACAGGATGTGTTTGTCCATACAATTAAAGTCAATGGGTCCAAATCAGACAAAACCGACTTTAATTGTACAAAACAAACAAAAAAATCCCCAAAACTCAACAAAGCCTCACAAGTTTAAAGCTAAAAGAGGGTGAGTAAATGATGACAAACTTTAATTTCCCTTCAAGCTACAGTCCTTTCAAAAGAAAATGTCGCTTTTGCCTACCTAGCACGGGATTGCCCCTGTAGGAGTATCCACCGAAGGAAAACACATGGGAATGGTCGGCGGTGACCACCGGACAGGGTGTCGAGGTCACTCGTCAGCTCGGAGGCCCGCGCAATGGCCCTGTCGAACTCCACAGCCTCGGTCAGAGCGCACTTGGCCTGGCCCGCGTGATGGCCATGATCTATTCTCCCACTTACAGGAGAGGAAACACAAAGATATAAGAACGCTCGACTCAACATATCTTAATAGAAATTACACTAAACATCCTCTTATCTTCAACGAAGAGGTAGAAGCCTTTCGGGTTTCTGCGAAGAATCTTGATGGCTTTATCCACCATCTCTGTCAGCGATGGGTCCATTGAAGGGTCGCGCTCCAGCTCGTACCTGGTGTCCTTCTGGTTCAAAAAGCCCTAATCACAATGAAAACAACAGTATTAAACCACATCGAGAATAACCTGGAGTCAAAAAGTAACATAGACTCACTGTATTCTGGACACTGCGCAGTAAAACAATGACGTCAGTTGCCATTCTCTGTCTACGTTACATGGACGCCACCGAACAACAAGATAAAAAAAGGTAATTTCAACTTTTTATCTCACAGTTCTGACTTTTTTTCTCGCAATTGCACGTTCACATCTTGCCATTCTGACTGCCATTCTGTCTACGTTACATGGATGCCACTGAATAACAAGATAAAAAAGGTAATTTCAACTTTTTATCTCGCAGTTCTTACTTTTTTCGCAATTGCATGTTCACATCTAGCAATTCTGACTGCCATTCTCTGTCTACGTTACATGGACGCCACCGAATAACAAGATAAAAAAGGTAATTTCAACTTTTTATCTCGCAGTTTGGACTTTTTTTTCGCAAATGCATGTTCACATCTTGCATTTCCTGACTGCCATTCTCTGTCTATCGTTACATGGACGCCGCTGAATAACAGGATAAAAAAGGTAATTTCAACTTTTTATCTCGCAGTTCTGAATTTTTACTTTCGCAATTGCATGTTCACATCTTGCAATTCTGACATTCTCACATCTTGCCATTCTCTGTCTACTGTTACATGGATGCCACCAAATAACAAGATAAAAAAGGTAATTTCAACTTTTTATCTCGTAGTTCTGACTTTTTTTTTCGAAATTGCACAATCATATCTTGCAATTCTGACTACCATTCTCTGTTGACTTGTGACATGGACTTGCCACCTGAATAACAGGTTAAAAAGCGTAATTTCAACTTTTTATCTCGCAGTTCTGACTTTTTTTTCCGCAAATGCATGTTCACATCTTGCATTTCTGACTGCCATTCTCTGTCTACATTACATGGACGGCCATCTAATAACAAGATAAAAAAGGTCATTTCAACTTTTTATCTCGCAGTTCTGACTTTTTTTTTGCAATGCATGTTCACATGTTGCAATTCTGACTGCCATTCACTGTCTACGTTACATGGACTTGTCATTTAATAACATCTAATAAAAAAGGTAGTTTCAACTTTTTATCTCGCAGTTCTGACTTTTTTTTCTCGCAATTGCATGTTCGCATATTGCAATTCTGACTGCCATTCTCTATCTACATTACATGGACTGCCATCTAATAACAAAGATAAAAAAAGGTAACTTCAACTTTTTATTCTTGCAGTTCTGACTTTTTTGCATTTTCGCAATGCATGTTCACATCTTGCAATTCTGACTCCCATTCTCTGTTTACTGCCACATGGACTTGCCATCTAATAACAAGATAAAAAAGGTAATTTCAACTTTTTATCTTGCAGTTCTTACTTTTTTCGCAATTGCATGTTCACATCTTGCATTTCCTGACTGCCATTCTCTGTCTACGTGCACATGGACGCCGCTGAATAACAGGATAAAAAAGGTAATTTCAACTTTTTATCTCGCAGTTCTGAATTTTTACTTTTGCGATTGCATGTTCACATCTTGCAATTTCTGACATTCTCACATCTTGCCATCTCTCTGTTGTACTGACATGGATGCCACCAAATAACAAGATAAAAAAGGTAATTTCAACTTTTTATCTCTGAGTTCTGACTTTTATTTTTCGAAATTGCACAATCATATCTTGCAATTCCTTGACTACCATTCTCTGTTTATTGCTACATGGATGCCGATTATACAGACAGGTTAAAAGCGTAATTTCAACTTTTTATTCTGCAGTTCTGACTTTTTTTTCTGCAAATGCATGTTCACATCTTGCATTTCTGACTGCCATTCTCTGTCTACATTACATGGACGCTGATCTGAATAACAAATAAAAAAGGTCATTTCAACTTTTTATCTCGCAGTTCTGACTTTTTTTTTGCAATGCATGTTCACATGTTGCAATTCTGACTGCCATTCACTGTCTACGTTACATGGACTGCTATTTGAATAACATCGATAAAAAAGGTAGTTTCAACTTTTTATCTCGCAGTTCTGACTTTTTTTTCTCGCAATTGCATGTTCACATATTGCAATTCTGTACTGCCATTCTCTGTCTGACATGACATGGACTGCCATCTAATAACAAGATAAAAAAGGTAACTTCAACTTTTTATCTCGCAGTTCTGAACTATTTTGCATTTTCGCAATGTACGTTCACATCTTGCAATTCTGACTGCCATTCTCTGTTTACGCTGACATGGACTTGCCACTGAAGTAACAAGATAAAAAAGGTAACTTCAACTTTTTATCTCGCAGTTCTGACTTTTCTGCATTTTCAATGCATGTTCACATTTGCAATTCTGACTTCCATTCTCTGTCTACGCTTATATGGACTTGTGCTCAGAATAACACAGATAAAAAGGTAATTTCAACTTTTTATCTTGCAGTTCTGACTTTTTTCTTCGCAAATGCATGTTCACATCTTGCATTTCTGACTGCCATTCTCGTTATGTTACATGAACGGAACCCTGAATAACAGGATAAAAAAGGTAATTTCAACTTTTTATCACACAGTTCTGACTTTTTTTCCTCAATTGCATGTTCACATCTTGCAATTCTGACTGCCATTCTCTGTCTACATTACACGGCACGCCACCGAATAACAAAATAAAAAAGGTAATTTCAACTTTTTATCTCGCAGTTCTGACTTTTTTTTCGCAGTTGCACGTTCACATCTAGCAATTCTGACTTATTTTCACAAAATTGCGTGATATATTAGCAATTGCGAGTAAATACAGAATTAAGTCAGAGATAGCTAAAAACCTACAATTCTGATGACAATATTTCCTCAGAATTGGACTTTTATAACTTTATATTTCAAAATTCTGACAAAATAAGTCAGAATCGCGAGATATAAACTTGAAATTGCCAGAGAAAAAAATTCTGTATTGCGAGTTTATATATCTCTGAGAGTTTATATCCTCAGTTGTGACTATTGCTAGCTAACTCTCAAAATTGTGAGAAAAAAAATCTGTATTATGAAAAAATAGATGCAATAATCTTTTATATTGTTCTATTCCGTGCCGAGAAACAAGCTTCCCTACAAAAGGTTATTGACCACTGATATAACGTTTACACAGTAGGATTGGTATAATGGGTGTAATTTGCCTCTCCAAGTGGAAAAGGCGGACGTACCCATCAAGTAATCAGTGCTGTCCTCGTTCACAGCGTCAAAGTCCTTTTTATTCCACACATATTTGGAATTCTAAAGAAAGGAGGGATTGTTAAAGGTGAAGTTCATCAAAACACAAATGTTGTCATCCTCTCATCCTCATGTTGTTCTAAACCTGAATGTCTTACTTTCCTCCATAGACCACAAAAGGAGATTTTAGGCAAGATGTGAACCAGCCAAAACTGTGGCTGGAGTGAATGGGACTGGATAGATCGCTTCGGTTGTGTCACGTTTCACATCCATCATGACGTGGGGTTGGTGATGAACTGAACATGAATGAGATTTGCAAGAAAACTGAACACTAAAAATGTATCATTCGCTTCCATTGTAGGGAAAAGAGCAACCAGGATATTCTTCTAAAGATCTCCTTTTGTGTTCCGATGGGAAACAAAATCATTTAGTTCTGGAGCTTCATGAGGGTGAATAAACGATGACTGAATTTTTATTTTTAATGTGTTCTGGAAGGGGTTTGACTTACTTTTCTGTTTCTTTAACCACTCTTGAACGAGATCTGATTTGTCACTTCGGCTCCCCATAAATGTGGGGTATTCAGGATCGGAGGTTTCCTTGGGAAACATGTACTGTCGCCCACGTCCTAAAATAACCTACAATAAAATCAGAGGGATTTCACAAGTGAGACAGTTTGCTCTTTAGTCGAGAACTTCAATGTTCTGCGAAGGTTAGGGCCTTACGTCTGATATCAGTATTATGGACGGAGTTGGTATGCAATGTCCTTGCATCCCCCTTGGACGGCTTCAGTCGTCAGCTCTTTATCGCTGTACCAGTCTCTTTCGGGAGTGTGTGCGTAACTGCCGGCCGGTGAAGCGTGCTGGACACGTGCCGTGCTCACGCATGCCCACAGACTTCCCTGGAAAATACCAAACCAGTCATTTAGAGTAGATAAGGTATTCATCGTAAGCAAATATATGGGTATAAGTGTTTTGTCCCTGATAAGAGATAAGTCTCAACTGCTCATTTAAACGACACAAAGGGTTCAAAGTAGTGATGTGATGCAATCAAAATTACACTGTAAAAAAAAAAATATATATATATATATATATATTGTCAAATCAAACTGCAAACGTTCAGATAACATCATATTTTGAGTTTCTGTTATATTAAACCAATCTCCATTGTATTAACTCAATTCTTTAAATATAAACAAAAGCTACAATTTTGAAGCAACCAGGTTACTTACTTTCTTTACTTACTTTCAAATTAAGGTTTTTGATGAAAACATTCCAGGATTTTTCTTATATAATGGACTTCAATGGGAACCAAACAGGTTCACAAGTCCAAAAGACAGTTTCAGTCCAAACAGAGCAAGGCGAGCATTTGAGCTTATAAAACTTAAACTTTGTTATTTATTGTTTTAAATGAGCGATTGTTTTCGCTTGATAAGACCCTTATTCATCGTCTGGAATCGTTTAAAGGCCTTTGAACAGTTTGCACTGAAACTGTCTTTTGGACCTTGAACACGTTTGGTTCCCATTTGAAGTCCTTAAAAACCTTAATTTCTTTTCGACTGAAGATAAAATGACATGGACATCTTGGATGACACGGGGGTAAGTAAAGTTTTTCTTTTTTTTTAAGTTTTT
>JAQIUQ010001261.1:227500-427500 GCA_030378365.1 Hybognathus amarus | reverse complement strand
GTCTTTATTGCAGAGATCACGACGGTCACAAAACAGTGGCGTAGATCGTAGAGCGTATAGTTCATGAATAAGATATTGATCCGCTCGGACCCAAGTTCGAATCCACCTTTTGCTGAAAATATGAGATGTAAAATGTATAAACTAACATGAAGGTCTCTAGCATTATATTTTGCCAATGATATTGCTTTTTACCTTCATAAAACAGCACAAGACTTTAAGAATAGGCATTCTGACTGTTTGTGCTGGGTGTTTAGAGAAACGTGTGCACTTTGCTCACGCGAACACGGAGCAGTTTTGTGAGTGAGACTGGAAAACCCCTAGTGGATGTAATCGGAGTGATAACAGAACGCTTACTGTGCGTCACACCGAACGCGAATAGCACGTCAAATTCGCGCCTGACGCGCCTCAGTTTGACGCTTGACCACTTTGTGTTAATTCGCGTGTCATGAGTGAAACTAACGCATGTAAAAACAAAAGTTTGAAGCGAAATTTACGCGTGTGACGCTGTATCAGAATCGAAATCCGTTGGCGGCCATTGTTTTTATGTCAACCGAGCATTCATCGAGAGAGCCACCGCTCTGTATTTACTCTGGAGAGCAGAACAGCGGTTTGATGACCTGTTGTCCCGCATCGGAGCGAGGATCACCCTCGCCCTCATCAACCTAATCTAGCTGTCATTTATTTTTGTTTTGATGATAAATAGAGCCAGCCTCCAAAAGTTATTAACCTGTCCTGTGATTTTTTTCTCTCTCTCACGTCCAGACAAGAACTTCTGCACATATGTTGATTGTCTTTACATCATAATACTATTTCATATAATCTAGATATGGAATGAATAACATTCAATACAAAATAAACATGTCTCGTATATAGAAATAATGTTTTAAGTGATAAAATATTTGCTTTGTTGTGCATAAACCCACCAATGCATTTAGTCAATGCATTTACTTCACCACGTGAGCAAGCAGCTAGGCTCCTGATTGGTTAACGCGGCGCGAATTCACGCCAAAGTTCAGATTTTTCAGACTCTGGCGGCAGACGCGAATTCGCGTCAAACGCTTGAATGAACAAATGGCACTTACTAAATCATTTGCGCTTAACGCGCCAGGCGCTACAATTCGCGCAAATGAGGCGTATTCGCGTCTTCCGCGCCGCAGAATTTTTTACGCACATAATGCGTCTTTGCATTGACTTAACATTGAAATCATTCGCGTCTGACGCACTATCACATCCGGTGTGAACGCACCATTAGAGTGCAGAGCGGAATTGGCTTTGACTCCAGTCCTGGTTTTGCGTCCGCGCCGTTAGGAGCTCAACATCTGTCTCGTATGCACGATCGCTGTAGACAGATTGGAGGATATTTGAACGAATTTGCGGTAAAACTAGTCGATCACGAGTGGCTCAACTGGTGGATTTATAGATAAACTTATCTTTCAGGTATTTTGCCGACTGGCTTAACACTTTAGCGTGAGAAATCGGGGTGTGGCGTGAGAGCGTGAGAATTGGCTCAATTGCGATGAGTCTCACGAATCAATACATGAGAGTTGGCAGCCCTGATTTACACGTGTCCAGTTTCGTCTGTAAAGCGGCCAGACCTCCTCATGAAGTGGTTTGAGCGATAGGATTTAAATCCAGTCTCGAATGCGTTTCGGAAGGCATTTAGCCTACCCCTGATCTTTTCACTATCGGAAAGCAATCAGATCACAGAAACACATGAAGTGGCCAGATGCAGCTAAACAGCCCGCTGTTTACATCATCATTTAGGATGAAAAAAAGCTATAAATTCACATCTGCACATGGGCTAATACAAAATAATATTCCAATTAATTGCGGGTGAATTAGAGATGCATAAATATGTTTAAATAAATATATGAAAAAAAAATGTTTGAATAATTTTAAAAGAGACTGCTCTCATTTCTCGGTAAAACAGTGAGCGTGCGTCATGCTTTTACTTTCGTTTTCAACAATATAGTGCTAAGTTAGTAAAGTATTTCCATACACTTTATGTACCAATGCTGCTTTCTTGCTGCAATGACCCTCTGGGCTCTTCATCTGTTGTCGTCTGCAACACGGCCATATAGTATCAAAATTAGTGCAATCATATAGTGTCACATGATCAACGCGACTAGTCGACGTCAAGCTTAAAGCGTCACAGCATTGCATTAAGGTCGACTAGTCGACTAATCGACTAGTCGGTTCAACCCCTAGTCCACGCAGGACTTTACAACTTGTAAACTGGGAACTTCGACTTGTACCACCTGACCTCTGTACCGCATGACCTCTGTACCACATTTGACCTCTGTACCACCTGACCTCTGTACCACATGACCTCTGTACCACCTCACCTCTGTACCGCATGACCTCTGTACCACCTGATCTCTGTACCACATATGACCTCTGTACCACATGACCTCTGTACCACCTGACCTCTGTACCACATGACCTCTGTACCACCTGACCTCTATACCACCTCACCTCTGTAACACATGACCTCTGTGCCACATATGACCTCTGTACCACATCAGAGAATGTCTAATTGAAGAGAATTAGCACTGGCTGGTTACTTCCGGGTCCTGTAGTGGCTGCAGTAACACGTCTATGTCCATGCGGGGCGCTCAGGGTAGAGTGCAGAATGAATGGGAGTCTATGGGGTTTCACTATGGGGAAATCCACTTTTCTCAGGATGTAATTTTTTGTCAAGTAATTTGAAAGTTGCATTCAAAAGGGAGGGCTAAGATAATACACAGCTGAAAATTGCATTTTTAAGTTCACTTATCCGTTCTAAATATCCGTTCAAAAATGTGATGACGTCACACAATAGCAGAATGCTAGCGGCCAACAACGGCCTAACCTGTAAGAAATCAAAAGGACAAAAGTACTCGTTCATTCGACTTTTGGCTTATAATCTATATTGATCTTGCAGAATCAACAATAAAATCTATGTTAATTTAACGACAAGCAGGTGAAAGAGACACATTTAGCCGTTTAGCCCCATAGACTCCCATTCATTCTGCTCTCGCCGCGATCACCTCCAGTGGAATTCTAATGGAACTGCAACCAATATGATACACAATGGGGCTAATAGGAAGTGCCAAGGCTCTCTGTTAGACGGGCTCTGACCACATAAACTTTGTACCACCTGACCTCTGTACCACATATGACCTCTGTACCACATATGACCTCTGTACCACATATGACCTCTGTACCACCTGACCTCTGTAACACGACCCTACCACATGCCTCTGTACCACATAGGACCTCTGTACCACATGACCTCTGTACCACATTGGACCTCTGTACCACCTGACCTCTGTACCACCTGACCTCTGTACCACATATGACCTCTGTACCACATATGACCTCTGTACCACATATGACGTCTGTACCACCTGACCTCTGTACCATCTGACCTCTGTACCACATATGACCTCTGTACCACATACGACCTCTGTACCACCTGACCTCTGTACCACCTGACCAAGATTAATATTGCCATTGATAGTGTTGCCATAGATGACCATAATTCCAAATCCTGAGTCTTGTGATAACTACAATTGCAAGTTCTAAAGTCTGAATTGTTAGATATATGATCTCAAAATCACCAGTTCTAAAGTTCGAATTGCAAGACAAAGTTCAAATTGTGAAATATAAACTCACAAATGTGGGTTTTAAAGATCAAATTGCAAGTCATAACTTCAGAATTGCAAGTTAAATTGCGAGATACTTTGACTTTTTTTCTCACAATTGTAAGATATAGACTCCCAATTTGGAGAAAAAAAGTCCGAATTGTGGAATAAAAAATAATCACAATCAACTTTAGATTTTTTATTCTGTGGTGGAAACAAGCTTCCAAACCTTTCAGAGTTTTTTTTTTAATATATTTTTGCTTACTGCAAATATCTTTTTAACAAACTTTTATAACTTTTTAACAATCTATAGAAGCTTTCTCCACTATAAAGAACATTTATTGGGATGGAAAGATTCCATGGATGTTAAACGTTCATGGAACCAAAAATGCCAATGAACACCCTTTATTTTTAAGAGGGTAAAGGTACTGAACTATGTGAACACTTACAATAATCCACAGCTGAAATGTTTCCTCTTGTTCCGTTCACATGAACGTATCCTGGTCCATTAGCGTACAAGATACTAGTGTAGGGAAGACTATCCTCAGCCTTCTTCGGTGCCAGGCCTGAAAGACAAATAACAAGTCAAAAAGTGCATGAAGCCCCTTGGGTCAAACCTAAACTCAAACTAATGTCTAGTGGTGCACTTCAGAAAATTGTTACGTATTGGTAGAAAAATAAAATAAAATTCTCAATCTGGAATGGTACAAAACTGGGTAAGGGGTTTGGCACTTGCTATGTGAAAAAGGTTACATTTTCTTGAAAAAAAAATTGTCACTTGAACTCATGAAAATATGAAACAAATTTAATCTAGTGGAAATGTTTGGTACTGGAAATGTTTTGAAATGTTTGTTCACAAACAGCATCTTAATAAAATCTTTTTTTTAGATATCAACCTCTAATCTGGAACACAACTTGTTTAGATGTATGTCTTTTATTTTATTTTTGGAACATGTTTTGGATATTCAAATTAAAATTGCATATAAAATAATTTAATTAATAATTAAACAAAAATTCTATCATTTTTTAAGTTCGCTTTGTTAAACTGTTTTTCTCTTCGGCAATAATCTGCCAAGTGTCCTCTTTAAACAGACTAAACTAAAAGTATGTGCTCCAAAGCAGGACAGATTCAATTGGAAATTCAGGTTTTTGCTAAAAAAAAGTGAATTAATTGATGATAACTAGCCTAAAATCTACTAAAAATACTAAATATGAATATGCTAAGCTAGTAGGTTAATCAGTTAGCTTGCTAACCAAAGGCTGAAAGCACACAGAAAGTGAAATATATGGAGGCTCTAGACTACTTTTGACAAAATGAATAGGTCATATTAGTATACCTTTCTTAACAAGTCAATTAATTGATTATAACTACCCTAAAATCCACTAAAAATACAAAATGTGAATATGCTAAGCTAGTTGGTTAATCAGTTAGCTTGCTAACCAAAGGCTGAAAGCACAAAGAAAGTGAAATATAGGGAGAATCTAGAGTATTTTTGACAAAATGAATAGGTCATGTTAGTGTAACTTTCTTAACATTGTCATTATTTGAATGTAAAGACAGGAAGTAAGCTACCAAAAATAGGGTTCCCTCGGGGAGTGTTTCCACCAAAGGTGAAGACATGGGAGTGATCTGCAGTGACGACAGTGAGAGTGTCCGTTTCACTGGTCAGCTCAGACGCTCTCTGAATTGCCCGGTCAAACATGATGGTTTCAGTCAGAGCAAGCTTGGCAACGCCGTCATGGTGTCCATGGTCTATTCTACCTCGTAAACACAAACAGAGATGTGTTTCACTGTTAGCAGAATTTATTGATAAAGCAGTAACACCACAGCAAATGATAAATACTCATCTTCCACAAAGAGAAAAAACCCTTTCGGATTCTTGCTGAGGATCTGAATGGCTTTCTCTGTCATGTCCACAATAGAGGGGTCACGGGTATGATTCCTAAACACTTCAAATCTCATATCTTTGGGTTCAAACAGACCTGAGTGAGAAAAATGAATGAGGATATCACAGTGGCAGACTTGACAACAAACGCAGAATCCTGGTGAACTGGCATTACCCATCAGGCAGTCTGTTGTTTTAACGTCCACCGCATTAAGCTGCTCTCTGTTCCACACATACTGGGCGTTCCTTTCCCTTACAAACCAAACAGACAAGCTTGTAGCAGAGGTTTACAATCACAAATGTGTGCTGTGGTAAATGGATTTCTTGGTGATACCTTACGAGCATTTAGCCAAATGTCAATTAGGTTCCTTTTGTCTTTGCGATCCCCTTTGCGAGAGGATGAAGAGGGGTATTCGGGGTAGGCGTACCCTTGGGGGTCATGTACATACGCCCACCGCCTAGAATTACCTACAACAGAGACACATTTTGACATTTACCAACCTTCCATCTCAAAAAGGTTAAGTTATTTCACTGATGCATTTGGTATTTGAATGATGCCATTGTGTATTTAAGTCACTAGATTGCCGAAAAAGCTACTTTGAACCTTTAGGTTAAATAAAGGTTAGGTTCGAAGTAGTTAAACAACAGTCATGCTACTGATTGCTAGTTATGCTACAAGCTCAAAACTACTTTGTAAATACTTAAAGGGTAATTCCACCGGTGGAGACAAGAATATGTATTGAAAGGGGGCCGATAAATGGCAGAAAATTTCTATTTAGTGCTTGTGGATTGTAGACAACAATCCCCATAGTGCATTGCAATGCTCAGCTCCTCAGACCACTCTCACTACTCCGCCCATCAATGTAGTTGCTAGAGTTGAGCTCCACTCTATGCTACCGCCTGGAAATCATTCCGTATAATGAAATCAGATAATGCGCGCTAGTATAATATGACGACTAAGAGCGTCAAGGCGGCAGCCCGCGCCATCAGCCAATGGATTGGCTTGATTCTGTATGGGCTTCAGACAATCGGCACACTACTCTGACGCGTAATTTTACACCTGAAATGCAGCCAAACCTCGGAGCGTTTTGTCTTCGGCATTTCTTCATTAATCTCCGCGCTATCAGACGTTCTGGGAGTCTGCCGCATATTGATAACGGCTCCCTGATGCCCGCAATTAGTTAAAATCTCCCGTTATCTGAGAGCGAGTGAGCAAGAGCGTGCATGCGAGACGGATCAGACTGTGCTCCACACCGTATAGTGCGCGCGCACAGCGGAGAGGGAGAGAGCGAGAGACATGGGGCCGAAATTTTCGTTCTTATTCGGTCTGGTTATTACCGTTTACATCGGAACTGGTTCCCTTTTAGCTCCGCGTTTTGGCACCCAACCCTATCCATAATGCATTCGTCTGCGTATTCAGTACCTTGGTCCATATTTAAAAAAAAGTTTCTGCCGGTGAAATCAAACACACTGGCACTGATCTCTGATTGGTCTGTTAGCGCATTAGGTCCAACCCCCTATGGGCGGGTTTGAAAGGGTGGGAACTAGTGCTTGTAGTCTTTACAGAAATTCTTTACAGAAATTGCCTCCTCTTACACTTCCTCCTACAATAACGTAAAATGACGATTTTTGCGTCATTGTAGGAGGAAGTGAAAGGTAAATAGTGGATTTATCTCGTCTCAGGGGAAAATGAAAGTGTTGCACGACCATTCAGTAGTACAACTGGGTTTCTAACAATGGAAATCTTCATGCAAATGGGTGGAGTGTCCCTTTAACAGAGTATTGTTTTACTTATAAATAAATATAAATATCTAGGCATCAGTGATGCGCGGGTTGATCCAAAATGACCAGGTGCCTGCGGTCACCCACGGTTACCCAGCAGTTACGAGTCACCCAAAAATATTTTTATTGATATTCGGGTCGCGAGTCGAGTTGCGGGCGGGTTCAGTTGAAGACATCGGTTCAAGTGCGGGTTGTTTATACATTGAGCCCGCGCATCACTGCTAGGCATTTGCCTGAATAAGGAGCCCCTAAAGAGAAAAAGAAGAGTAATTCGAAAGAGTAATTATTTGTGTGTGCAGCTGTGCAGAATACCATCACAAGCAGTTATTTCTGAACCTCTGGCATGTAACACTGGGGCTCACATCAATGTCGGTGTTGGTCACGAGCTGCGTGGCGATGTCGGAGCAGCCCTGGCGCGGGCGGCGGACGGCGAGTCGACAGTCGGCTGTACCAGCTGCGGCTCACGGAATGGGCGTAGGCCACCGCGGGGGATGCGTGCTGGACTCGTGATGGTGGTCACAATGCCCACAGACTTTCCCTTGATGTACACACACAACCACACACCATCACATCAAGCTGCACTCTTCCGATAAAGCAAAATAAAGCTTCTTTATTGGCATCTATCCCAAAGTGCAACATTGTTGGCTGGATCCGGCCCACATCTGGTACGCGTGGCATGGGCCGGATCTGGGCTGACACTATATTGCAGTTTGGATACGGACACCAATAAAGAAGCTGTCTGGGATAGATCAAAACTAATGGCGATTTTCCACTTCACAGTAGCAGACTCGACTCGACTCGGCTCGGCCTCGCATTGTTTGGTTTTCCACTGTGTAAAAGTTGTACCTGTTCCTGCTTTCGGGTACTTTTTTTGTATCACCTCTGCGAGGTTCTGAGTGAGCTCAAGTCGAGCTAAGGCGATTCTAAAATGTGACGTGAAAACAATGCCGACTGCTGATTGGTCAGAGAGAATCGTCACCATTCACTGCGTCATCATTGCACACGCCAGATGGAGTATCCAGAATATCCCCGCCATTTTTAAATAGTTTGGCCAGAGATAGTTACTAAACTTACTACTATTATTATTATGGCAACTCGGAAGAATACGCCGTGGTCAAACGAGGAGGTGCAGACTTTCCTTTGTTTGGTTGCGAAGAGAGGATCCAGCGAGAGCTTGAGGGAAGCGAAGAGGCATGCGCTATGACGACCAGGCACTATTTGTGGCGGTACTGTCTGCAATGGAAAACGGAGCGAAAAGCGAGCCGAGTTGAGGCGAGCGGGTACTGGTAATGGAAAAGTGCCAATAGTGTGCCCAGATCTGGCCCACATCTGGTACGCGTGTAATCCACAATGTGCCGGATGTCGGCCGGATCTGGGCCGACACTATATTGCAGTTTGGGATAGACGCCAATAAAGAAGCCATCTGGGATAGTTCAAAACTAAGAACCTTTATTATTCCTGGAACCTTCCCATTCCACAAAAGTTCTTTAGATTATTAAGATTTTCTTCACACCAAGAAAAAGCAAAGGTTATTTTAAGAAGTTTTCACTGAAAGTTGCTTCTGGGAACCAAAAATGGTTCTTCTAGTGCATTGCTGCGTTTGTGGCAAGGGTGTTACATTCAAGCTATTTTAAGGCATGAATAAAAAACAAATTCACAACAAATTCAATATTTTTGGGTGAATTTCCCTTTGAGAACAACAACAACATTGTGACAGTGAGGCTAAATGGAAACTAGCCTACCTTGTGATTTGGCACGATGCAACACTGAGAAAACCTCATTGCCGAATGTTGTGTTGCACTCATAGGCCACGGCTTTGGCACTCAAGCCCACCGTCTTGGCGTTGGCCTTTACGCCACAGTGGTACGCAGTCGCCGTGCTGGCACTGTCTGCCACTTGCTTGTCAACACTATACGTCTGTTTGGAAACACATCACATAACTTTAAATAATTATAGCATTAAAAACAGACTGCTGTTAATAACTAGACAAACAATCTCCTCAGTCCATCATTCCCTCTCCCTCATGTGTGTTTTCAGGGGCACAGGTTGAAGTACTATCTGAATTTTTTCCTTTGTTCGCTATTAAAGGTGTCGTTTGTATTTTTTCCGATAACCCAGAATTTCAGTATGGAAAACGAAAAAATGCATTCTTAACTTTTTCATACACCGCATAACCAAAACACGACTTCCTCTTGCATAACAAGACTGTCACTAATGACTTCGACTGATTAGCATAGTGATATAATAGTGCGGGAAATGAGAATCGTTAGACCTTTGACAGGGCGACATATGGAAACGTATCCATGGCCAAAACAGTCTCCTCCCCTGAGCGTCCTTCCATCTGTCCTCGCAGTATACGGGCGGCGGAGACTGTAGACACACCCATCCCTGAAGGAGGAACACACACACCGCCTGATGCCACATATCACAGCTTAGCCCAAAACCATTCATAAACTCTACAGTAAAATATGGGATAAGAAGTAACAGGTACGGGTGTAATATACAGTCAACCAATCGTTATTTGCAAAATACACTCGGGAACATCTGACTGCACATTATCCCACCTATTATACTACTTACCAAATCAATAAATCGAGCATTCAAGAGAGCAGTGTAAAAATTGTCATCAAGCAAAAATTAATCAGTGAAATTAATAGTATTGAATGTGCACTTCATATTTTTGAACCGCGCATTACAAGTACAATTTAAATATTTTCCCTCAAGTCAACAATTCTATCCCTTAAAACTCATCCTTGATCACCAAAATTACAAATTTAAACTTTTTTAACTGTGAAAAAAATTTTCATGCTTTAAAATATCTTAATGTAACTTGACACCCTTTCCTCATTTAGTAACGCGGCTCTATGAATATATGCAAATGGGCCCGTCTCCATTCACTCACTCAGCTCAGAGATCCACTGGTTGACAATCGCAAGTTGATCTGATTGGTTACAAGGTCGTTTGTGACTCAGAAACATCAGCGAGTTCAAACTGTGTTTTTGAGACTGTTTTTGGTTCACTGCAGTTTTAGGCAGAAAATACGATTTATTTTTTACATGGTGTGTCTTAAAATGTATTATCTTAAAAACACCACATAGACCTATAAACAAAATTAAAAGCTGGATTTTCACTACTGAGGGACTGATATCTGACTTCCGGCAACGATTCGACGTACGTTCGCGGGTGAATGGAAGTCGGCGTACGTCAGCGTAGGAACCGCCGTGACATCGTGCACGTCGCGCCGTTTCGCTATGCTACGTCCTACCTCGTACGCCGACTTCCATCACCCGTGAACGCACGTAGCGTCAGGAACCGTCGCGACGATTGTTGCCGGAAGTCAGATATTTTCATTTTTAAAGTTTTAAATATGTATATTTTTACGACAATACCGCACGGATTACCCTCAGAAGGCCTTCGTTTATCACCCTGGAGCCGGATGGATGACTATTGTGAAGGATTTATGCACATTTTTGGGATTTGAAGGAGCTGGACCCCATTTCTTCACATAATATCCACTGAAGGGTCTAAGATATTTTCTAAATTAACTGAAAATGTGTTCGTCTGAAACAAGATTGACATATGCCTCTCAAATGACTTGAGGGTGAGTAATGCATGGTTTAAATATCATTTTTGGCCGAACTATCCCTTTAAAGCACAATTAAAGCACACAATTTTAACTCCTGTGTTATTTAATATCACATATAAAGCTAATATATTTTAAATGTGCTTGATTGCATCTTCCTCATTACAAATATATTTAAATAAATGCCACAAGTTTCAATTGAAAAGACATTTAAAGTATATTTTAGTTTGCCATAAGTGCTTGTCAGTGGCATTTTTCAAAGTTATTGTGAAATGTACACATAAAGATGTACTTAAGCTCTACTGGGTAAAAAAGAGTGCTTTTTAAAGGTGCATTGTGTCATATTTAGGAGGATATTGTAGACACAAATGCAATAATTTTCAGTGGTGAATAAAGACCTTATATAATGAATCGTTATGTTCTTATTACCTTAGAATGAGCATTTCTATCCTCACACATCCTCAACAGCGGGTCCTCTTACGGTCCATTTTGTGCCGACATGTTTCTACGGTGGCCCTAAATGGACACACCACTACAGAGCGCGTTTCGTCACTATGTTGTTCTTTGTGCAAAGAAACTAGCTAAAGTCAGCGAATAAAACATTGGCACAATGATGAACTAGTAACAATAATATACTCAATAATATTGCTTTACTGAACAATAAATTAACCTAATTTGTTCATTTATCTTTGTAAAGAAACCTCATTGCTGAACTGGCTGCTCTCTGCTGTCTAATAGTGCGTTCACACCGGATGTGAATAGTGCGTAGACGCGAGTGACTTCAATGTTAAGTCAATGCAAAGACGCGTTCGCACGTAAAAATTCCTGTGGGGCAAATGAGGCGTAGAGCGCGACGGACGTGAATACGGCTCATTCGTCCGTCAAATCCGTGCGTTCAAGCGCGAATGATTTAGTTAGTGCTATTTGTGCATTCATGCGTTTGACGCGAATTCGCGCCTGCCGCCCGAGTCGAAAAATATTAACTTTGCCGTCGATTAAGCGGACGCGTTAACCAATCAGAGGCCTAGCGGCTTGCTCACGTGGTGAAGTATCTGGATGCTTCAATAAATTATTTTGTAATATGACTAAATGCATGTGGTTCCAATGCACAACAAAGCAAATATTTTATCACTTACAACTTTATTTCAGTATACAAGACGTTCATTTTGTATTGAATGCTTTTTATTCCTAGCTTTCTTATAATCGAGATTATATGAAATATTATAATGTAAAGACAACCAACATATATGTGCATAAGTTCTGTGTCTGGAATGGATTCAGACGTATTCGAACGTCATAACTAGACGCTGTAGGCGCGAATTTGACACGCGCTTTCGTGTCTGATGTGAATGCACAGTCAGACGAAAACACTTCCTGTAGGCCACCATAACTTCTGTTGGTTGCCATTCGCATGCTCACCACTTAGATGCCACTAAAACTTACACACTGCAACTTTAAGTAAACTATTGCATTTAATACAAATTTGAACTAAAATACATTTAAATTACAATCAATTTTTTCAACACTTGAGTATATTCTTTTAAAGTATATTATATGTGTCCTTCTTATGCTGAAGTGTGTATATTATTGCTGGGCAACTAGCATCCAAAATAAAAGTTTGTGTGTGTACTGTGTATAATTATTTTGTACATATAAATACCCATACATGCACGTATATATTTAACAAATATTTGCACGTATATATATATATATATATATATATATATATATATATATATATATATATGTATATATATATATATATATATATATATATATATATATATATATATATATATATATATATATATATATATATATATATATATATATATAGGGCTGACAAATGATTAATCAATAATTAATCGTATTCGAAAATAAAAGTTTGTATTTACATAATATATGTGGGGTGCACTGTGTATAATTATTTATATATATATATATATATATATATATATATATATATATATATATATATATATATATATATATATATATATATATATATATATATAAATAAAATACACACACATGCTTGTTTATATTTTCATGTATATACTGTATATAGATTTATATATAATTTATATTATATATAAATAAACATTTTTATACAGCCTATAAATAACACATTTCCTTAATAACATGCATGTGTGAGTATTTTTAAAATAATTTTACACAGTACACACCTATATATTATGTAGACACACAACATAATTTTATTTTGGATGTGATTAATCATTGCCCAGCACTACTATATATATATATACTGTATATAATATGATAATGAAGGCTTAGTGTATTTCAAATAAAAAAAAAACTTTAATAATTACTTAGAAATGGTACTGTTGTGATAAGAGTGTGGTTTGCCAGGGCCGATGAGCTGAGATTCAGGTGTGTCTGTAACTCACCATCGCCGAGAGGAAGAGGATGGTGTTTTCAGCGCGGTGCGCTCGCAGTGGCAGCGTCAGGGCCGTCTGAAGCGTCCTCCTGGCCTGGATCGTCTCCAGTACACCGGCTCCTTCTCCCATTCATCTACCAGAACAAACATGACGCTTTAAACAACCTCTCCTTCTCAGAAATAGCGTCGGTCTGAGGCAGCAACTCCTCTGAAGAGGCTCCACAGCAAACCTGCCCCGACAAGACCTGAGCGCTGACGGGAACGCAGCCACAGTCACACTGGTGTAAATCTACACTCAACTTCTCTAAACACCAGCTCTTGAGGAGCCAGATTCACCCCGCACACCTACACGCAAAACACCCAGCCGTGGACATCATTACCTGTGGGCTAATTTTAGCAGCGTGGACAATAGGAGCGCTGTCTTACCCACGGGCTGTGCGCCGCAGCCGGTGTTCAGCAGGAGGAGGGCCAGGAGGAGCAGACCCCGGGGGCCCGGCTATAAACCCAACACATCCCCGAGACGAGGAGAGACGGAGAGACTTTCAGTGCACCTCGACGCTGGGAAGGAGTGTCTCCAGCAAACCTCCAGCCCCTGCTTTTTAAACCCAGGGTGTGTGTGAAGCCGGGGCCCCAGACAGCTCATAGGCTTGCGCTGACGGCGCGGGACCACACAGGGCCAGGAAGCCCCTCGACCTCTCTCACAAATCCGGCGGTTTTGTTTTTAGAAGACTGCTCTTCCTTGTTTCTTTTCTTCCTTTCCTTTCCTTTCCCCAGCGCTCCTCTAGGAAGCCGAACGGCCCCTTTGATGTGGCAAACTGCACTAATGTGTGTTTTTCTTACAAGGGTTAATCGGCAGGGGGAAAAAGCAGCATTCAGTTTTTGGCACTTGAACCATACTGCCTTTTTTGCTGTTGCTGTTATGACTTGTAAATGAATCCAGGGTGTGAGAAAGGCAAGCATGCCAATCCTAAGGGTTCACGCTAGGATGATGTGGGCGACTAATGTAACACTGGCCCTGAAATGTCAAAGTCGTGTTGATCTTAGAACAAGAATAAGTGTATACTTAATTATATTGAATGCGCACTTCAAATATTATAAGTGTATGTTAAGAAATGACACACTTAAATAGTGTGTTTTGCAATAATATCATAGTTTTAGCCTATTTTTAATTACTAATCATTGTTTTAATAATGTCTTTAAGGAAGCACACTTATGTTGATGCATAACATACTAAAACACATGTAGAGTATTGTGTTATTTGATTTTACATTTCAATTTAATATTAATCATTACAAGTTGTTCAATTATATTAGAGTGCATTTGGAAATACACTTTAACCACAAGACAATTAAATTATAATATTACACATAAAGATGTGGATCATAAACATTCTAAAGTTCATCTAATTGCATTTAATATACATTTTAACAAATACATTTTAATTTATTTGAACATAACATGCATTTAAGTGTCTAAAAACATTACATTCAATTCACACTGTAAAAAAAATATTTTCATAATTTGTAATCACAACATTTTTTCTTTTGTCAAATTAACTTAAATAATTTACGTAGTTCAGATAACATAATATTTTGACTCTCTGATGATTAAATCAATCTCCATTGTATTAACTCATTTTTTTTCATTTCAGTGAACTTAAAATTTTAAGGCAACCAGGTTACTTTATTTTTTAAATTAAACCAAACGATATTTTTTTAAAGTGAAAGGTAAATTACGCAAGTACACTTTTTAAAAGTATGCTAAAGTGCACTTCTTTTCCAAAAGGCTGTATATCAGATCTAACTGTTGACAGTATTTTACATTAATATTTACATATGCAACAATGAAGCATGAAGGAAAAATACAGCGCTCAATCTGTCCCAAACAAGTCAAGACGAGGAAGAACTTGTTATTATGCGACGTACAAGCAGTGTTTAGCTGTAGACAGTTGCCGAGCAACGTCTTTATATAGATGTATATAGATAGTATATTTAGATTTATATAGATATTTAAAGTCATGTGCGATCACGTTGGCTATGTGTATCTCGGCTGTTTTACAAAGGCTTTATGTGACTCATTCAATAAGTATGTTAATGTAAAGTATGTTAAAGTAGTTAGTGAATCTAATTTAAGATTAGACATATTTTTTTAAATAATTAACATTATCACTATATATATATATATATATATATATATATATATATATATATATATATAGCCACTGTATAGCCTAAATTTGGAGTTTTGGTCATACACTACCCATAATTATTCTCATGAATAAAAGTATTTATTGAACAATGGTGTCTTTTATTTGACTGGTGTCACTGATGTTTTATGTAAACAATAAACCAATTTAAGGCGTTACAGTGATTTTGCGTAAGTAATTGATGGTTTGCTGACTAACTCTGCACCCTCAGATTGTTTTATGGAAATAAACGTAAGCAGGATTTTTCTTCAATGAGGTAGTGGAGAATTAATGTTGTAAAAATAGAGAGAGACAGAGAGAAAAAGCAAGAGAGGGGGGGGGGCAGAAGACAACGATATGAAAGAGTCCAAGAACGTCGAAGTTGAATCCAGGAAGGCTCAGTTGTGCAACGCCGTAAATGAGGCTTAGAGAGCACCTCATCTGTGTCGCATGGACAACATGTTCAACTGCACTGCGGACTGCACACTGCGTTTGTGGCAAATGTCAAGCAGCTAATTAAAAGCGGAAATATGAGACCGTTCTTCTCAAAAGAGGCCTCACATCATGTGTGACCACACTGCACATACCAAAATATGAGCGGGGAAACTCAATCCTCGCTCGCGGAGCAATGTCAGGCCATTGTTATGGTAGGCACTGCTCTTAAGGGCTGAACTCGAGATTAAGCTAATAATGAGTTGCAGATGAACTGAAGCCAGCTCAAGCTCTGTCCCAAACTATTTTCCATTCTCTGCTTAAGTTTTCCCATAGCCTTTACACTTGAAGTGGTGTTATCCAGAAACCTTAACTAAACAGAGACTATACGTTCTGTTCACTGTAGGTAAATGCAGTGTTGGAGAATGCAAAGTTTGGAAAAAGCTTCATTTTTTGCCCTACTATGCACTATGTATAAACTTGTTATAGACATTTTTGCAGACATTTAAATAATTACATGTGGGTCAATAATAGGGTTGCCAATTTATGGAAAGGAAAATAAGGGACATTCTGTACACATAAAGAACAGTCTCGTCTAGTGGGCTATATTGAGTCATTACGTCACATCTGTACACATAAAGAAGAGTCTCGGCTAGTAGACTATACTGAGTCATTACGCCACATCTGTACACATAAAGAAGAGTCTCGGCTAGTAGGCTATATTGAGTAATTACGTCACATCTGTACAAATAAAGAAGAGTCTCATCTAGTTGGCTATATTGAGTCATTACGCCACATGTGAACACAAAGAAGAGTCTCGGCTAGTAGGCTATATTGAGTCATTACGTCACATCTGTACACATAAAAAAGAGTCTCGTCTAGTTGGCTATATTGAGTCATTACGTCACATCTGTACACATAAAGAAGAGTCTCGACTAGTACTAAATTGAGTCATTACGCCACATCTGTACACATAAAGAAGAGTCTCGGCTAGAGCTATATTGAGTCATTATGCCACATCTGTACACATAAAGAAGAGTCTCGGCTAGGAGACTATATTGAGTCATTACGTCACATCGTGAACACAAAGAAGAGTCTCGGCTAGTAGGCTATATTGAGTCATTATGTCACATCTGTACACATAAAGAAGAATCTCGTACTAGTTGGCTATATTGAGTCATTACGTCACATCTGTACACATAAAGAGAGAGTCTCGGCTAGTAGACTATATTGAGTCATCACGTCACGTCTGTACACATAAAGAAGAGTCTTAGCTAGTCAGACTATATTGAGTCATTACGTCACATCTGTACACATAAAGAAGAGTCTCAGCTAGTAGACTATATTGAGTCATTACGTCACATCTGTACACATAAAGAAGAGTCTTGGCTAGAGCTGATATTGAGTCATTACGCCACATCTGTACACATAAAGAAGAGTCTCGGCTAGTAGGCTATATTGAGTCATTACGTCACATCTGTACACATAAAGAAGAGTCTCGGCTAGTAGGCTATATTGAGTCATTACGCCACATCTGTACACATAAAGAAGAGTCTCGGCTAGTAGGCTATATTGAGTCATTACGCCACATCTGTACACATAAAGAAGAGTCTCGGCTAGTAGACTATATTGAGTCATTACGCCACATCTGTACACATAAAGAAGAGTCTCGGCTAGTAGACTATATTGAGTCATTACGTCCATCGTGTACACATAAAGAAGAGTCTCGGCTAGTAGGCTATATTGAGTCATTACGCCACATCTGTACACATAAAGAAGAGTCTCGGCTAGTTGGCTATATTGAGTCATTACGTCACATCTGTACACATAAAGAAGAGTCTCGGCTAGTAGACTATATTGAGTCATTACGTCACGTCTGTACACATAAAGAAGAGTCTTAGCTAGTAGACTATATTGAGTCATTACGTCACATCTGTACACATAAAGAAAGAGTCTCAGCTAGTAGACTATATTGAGTCATTACGTCACATCTGTACACATAAAGAAGAGTCTCGGCTAGTAGACTATATTGAGTCATTACGCCACATCTGTACACATAAAGAAGAGTCTCGGCTAGTAGACTATATTGAGTCATTACGTCACATCTGTACACATAAAGAAGAGTCTCGGCTAGTAGGCTATATTGAGTCATTACGCCACATCTGTACACATAAAGAAGAGTCTCGGCTAGTAGACTATATTGAGTCATTACGCCACATCTGTACACATAAAGAAGAGTCTCAGCTAGTAGACTATATTGAGTCATTACGTCACATCTGTACACATAAAGAAGAGTCTCAGCTAGTAGGCTATATTGAGTCATTACGTCACATCTGTACACATAAAGAAGAGTCTCGGCTAGTAGGCTATATTGAGTCATTACGCGTCACATCTGTACACATAAAGAAAGAGTCTCAGCTAGTAGACTATATTGAGTCATTACATCACATCTGTACACATAAAGAAGAGTCTCGGCTAGTAGACTATATTGAGTCATTACGTCACATCTGTACACATAAAGAAGAGTCTCGGCTAGTCAGGCTATATTGAGTCATTACGCCACATCTGTACACATAAAGAAGAGTCTCAGCTAGAAGGCTATATTGAGTCATTACTGTCACATCTGTACACATAAAGAAGAGTCTCGGCTAGTAGGCTATATTGAGTCATTACGTCACATCTGTACACATAAAGAAGAGTCTCGGCTAGTAGACTATATTGAGTCATTACGTCACATCTGTACACATAAAGAAGAGAGTCTCGGCTGGTAGACTATATTGAGTCATTACGCCACATCTGTACACATAAAGAAGAGTCTCGGCTAGTAGACTATATTGAGTCATTACGTCACATCTGTACACATAAAAAAGAGTCTCGGCTAGTAGGCTATATTGAGTCATTACGTCACATCTGTACACATAAAGAAGGAGTCTCAGCTAGTAGGCTATATTGAGTCATTACGTCACATCTGTACACATAAAGAAGAGTCTCGGCTAGTAGGCTATATTGAGTCATTACGTCACATCTGTACACATAAAGAAAGAGTCTCGGCTAGTAGGCTATATTGAGTCATTACGTCACATCTGTACACATAAAGAAGAGTCTCGGCTAGTAGACTATATCTGAGTCATTACGCCACATCTGTACACATAAAGAAAAGAGTCTCGGCTAGTAGGCTATATTGAGTCATTACGCCACATCTGTACACATAAAGAAGAGTCTCGGCTAGTAGGCTATATTGAGTCATTATGTCACATCTGTACACATAAAGAAGAGTCTCGGCTAGTAGGCTATATTGAGTCATTACGTCACATCTGTACACTTAAAGAAAGAGTCTCGGCTAGTAGACTATATTGAGTCATTACATCACATCTGTACACATAAAGAAGAGTCTCGGCTAGTAGGCTATATTGAGTCATTACGTCACATCTGTACACATAAAGAAGAAGTCTCGGCTAGTAGACTATATTGAGTCATTACGTCACATCTGTACACATAAAGAAGAGTCTCAGCTAGTAGACTATATTGAGTCATTACGTCACATCTGTACACATAAAGAAGAGTCTCAGCTAGTAGGCTATATTGAGTCATTACGCCACATCTGTACACATAAAGAAGAGTCTTGGCTAGTAGCTAAATCTGAGTCATTACGCCACATCTGTACACATAAAGAAGAGTCTCGGCTCAGACTATATTGAGTCATTATGCCACATCTGTACACATAAAGAAGAGTCTTGGCTAGTAGGCTATACTGAATCTTTACGCCACATCTGTACACATAAAGAAGAGTCTCGGCTAGTCGGCTATATTGAATCATTACGACACATCTGTACACATAAAGAAGAGTCTCAGCTAGTAGACTATATTGAGTCATTATGTCACATCTGTACACATAAAGAAGAGTCTCAGCTAGTAGACTATATTGAGTCATTACGTCACATCTGTACACATAAAGAAGAGTCTCGGCTAGTCTGCTATATTGAGTCCTTACGCCACATCTGTACACATAAAGAAAGAGTCTCGGCTAGTAGGCTATATTGAGTCATTAAGCCACATCTGTACACATAAAGAAGAGTCTCGGCTAGTAGGCTATATTGAGTCATTACGTCACATCTGTACACTTAAAGAAAGAGTCTCGGCTAGTAGGCTATATTGAGTCATTACGTCACATCTGTACACATAAAGAAGAGTCTCGGCTAGTAGACTATATTTAGTCATTACATCACATCTGCACACATAAATAATAGTCTCGGCTAGACTATATTGAGTCATTACGTCACATATGTACACATAAAAAAGGAGTCTCGGCTAATAGACTATGTTGAGTCATTACATCACATCTGTACACATAAAGAAGAGTCTCGGCTAGTAGACTATATTGAGTCATTACATCACATCTGTACACATAAAGAAGAGTCTCGGATAGTAGACTATATTGAGTCATTACGTCACATCTGCACACATAAATAAGAGTCTCTGCTAGACTATATTGAGTCATTACGTCACATATGTACACATAAAAAAGGAGTCTCGACTAGTAGACTATATTGGGTCATTACATCACATCTGTACACATAAAAAAGAGTCTTGGATAGTAGACTATATTGAGTCATTACGCCACATCTGTACACATAAAGAAAGAGTCTCGGCTAGTAGGCTATATTGAGTCATTACGTAACAACTGTACACATAAAGAAGAGTCTCGGCTAGTAGGCTATATTGAGTCATTACGTCACATCTGTACACTTAAAGAAGAGTCTCGGCTAGTAGACTATATTGAGTCATTACGTCACATCTGCACACATAAATAAGAGTCTCGGCTAGTACTACTATATTGAGTCATTACGTCACATATGTACACATAAAAAAGGAGTCTCGGCTAGTAGACTATATTGAGTCATTACGTCACATCTGTACACATAAAGAAGAGTCTCGGCTAGTAGACTATATTGAGTCATTAAATCACATCTGCACACATAAATAAGAGTCTCGGCTAGACTATACTGAGTCATTACATCACATATGTACACATAAAAAAGGAGTCTAGTAACTTTTCTTGAACTAAAAACAAACCATGAGACCAACATATACTCAAAAAGGACATTTGTAAAACCTATACGCACATGTAGATTCTTGAAAAAAAAAATTGTGGACACAAAATGGACACAAGTCAATGGTTTAATTTATTTTTAATTCAATTACATCAGTAGTAGTAGTTCATTACCTAATAAACTTGTAAAGTTAATTAATTAATTAGTTCAGCAGGAATGTTTTGAAATGCCAATAGAGAAAATGAGAAAAACACTTAGCCATGGCCACTAGAAAACTGGCCAATCACTAAACTACAGTGTGAATCAATACTTAATAGAGTTAAGATGAGTTTAGGCTCAAGAAATTCAAGAAAAAAAATCAAGAAAAGTCAACATATAAAGAACAAAGAAGAAGAAAAGGAATAGTTTTGTGGACACTGTGTATCATCTTTGACATGACTATGCAACATATTAACAAGAGTAAATAATGGACATAATAAATTAAAGAGGACCCCAGCGCTGACCCCTGTGGAACACCATAAGTTACTGATACCGATAAATGTCTTTAATAGTTCTTAACTTTCACACATGACCCGAAAAGATCACTGACCCATATAGTCATCATCTCAAAAATAACAATACAAGACAAGAGCACAAATCCATATGTAGAATCAAAATGTACTGAGAGCCGCCATACATGACATCATGACATTTATGTGAATTGAAATCTCAGAATAGCAATGGAAGTAGGTTTCCAGTAAACAAGAAACTCTTTACATCTGGTAGAGCACTTCATTTGAGAAAAGGAACTGAACCTTTACAGCAAGTTCCCAGAGCCTAAATGACTAGATATGAATCTTACTTTATTATCTGTCAGTCACTGAAGGGTTGCACATAGCATCCATATATGAATTAAGAAACTTGTCAGATTGGTGTCTGGTGGATGTTCCTAAACAATACTTTATGGCACAACCCACTGACTAGATGATTCTGTAAATATGTAATGTTTATGCATAATGTCATACCTTATGATGCACAAACACAAAGAAAATAAACAACCTTACAATGAAACTGCAGTATCAGGTTATGCTAGCAAAACAGCTACACTCAAACAGCCTGCTGTAACCCATCCTCTGCAAAACACCAAACAATAGCTGGCAAACTTTCTGACCTCTAAATAGCGTCAGAGCAATAAATGACTGACGTAAAATAGCTTTACTAGTCCCTCAAGCATTCTGCTTTATGCTAAGACAAAGCAGCACTCGCTCCGTTTGAAATCACGAATGTTCAAACTTTAATGTTATCCAACTCCCTCTCTGGTGCAACATCTGTGTTTAGTTTTGAAAGTAAGCAAATTGGCGCAGTCGTGTCTATATCACTTATAAAGATTTGAGAAAGATTCATATTTTTTCATAGTTTGATGGTTTATGATCTGGTTTGTTTACACACTATTTCCAGGTTTAAATCCATGTCCAGTGATATTCTGGAAAGCACTTAATCTAAAGTTGTTCCAGATAATATCAACAAGAAATGCAGGCGGTCAGGTTACATGAACCTGGAATAAAGGAAAAATCTTTTAATGATTTTGTTTAAAACAACTAACCCCTGGTTTTCACAGACAAGGCTTAAACTATCTCAGTCCTAATCTCTGACTTAATCTAAGGCCGAAGATCTTAGAAATATACTTATTTCTCAGAAATATATCTATCTATCTTAGAAATATATATATATATATATATATATATATATATATATATATATATATATATATATATATATATATATATATATATATATACAGGAAAAAATTAAGAGACCACTGCCAAATTAGCAGTTGCTCTGGATTTATTATTTATAATATAAATAATAAATCCAGAGCAACTGCTGATTTGGCAGTGGTCTCTTAATTTTTTCCATAGCTGTATATATATATATATATATATATATATATATATATATATATATATATTTTTTTAAATTATTATTATTTATTTATTTATATTATTTATGATACAGTTTGCATTCCCTCACAATTTCCCAGTTCTCCATATAGATTTGTGATGCTGGCTAGAAAACTGTTGAAAAACTATACAAAATAATTATAATATTAATAAATTATGCACTGATGATTTGTGTCTAACATGACCTGGAATGGGTATTAAGAAATGAATATATTCAGTTTAACTTACTTTTGTTAACTGTAATTGTTTATACTCATGTCATTAGATTCAATTAATTTAATAAACTAGTCACTTTGTTGAATTGTTTCTATATTTCTTGGTGGAGAAATAAATTTGTTATCAATATCATATGGGTTTTAGGCACTCCGCTCAGCTTCACGGGGCTTATTATTAATAAAAATACACTTTATTTTATTTACCACCTTTAAAGCAGCTTTTCAAGGCACTTACACAATAAACATACAAAGAGAGAGTAAAAAAAAAATACACAGATACACAAAAGACAAAAGAACACTGGATAGGAATACCAAAAAATAAAAACCATCAAGAAAAAGCAATCCTAAAAAAGTTAGTTTTTTTGGTTGGATTTAAAAATGTTTAGATTTTGTGCATCTTTAATGGAAGTGGTGTTAAAAAGGAAGTGCTTTCTAGAGTCTAGGAGCATAGCAGATTGAGAAGCCGTGTCGCCAGAAATCGCAAATGTGTGTGTGGAGCAGCCAAAAGACCAGTTTGAGAGGAACAAAACAAGAGCATTAATAAGCCTTTTAGTCACAGATTAACAGTAGCATTTGGCGAACTGAAAAAAAGGGCTGAGATGAAAAAATGAATTCTTAACAGTATATTGCACATGTGGGTCAAAAGACAAATATAACCCCACTTTTTAAAATTAAATTTGGAACTCCAAAACAGAGCCATCTATGTTTAACATTAGTGAACCAGCTCTATAAAGCTGATGTGGAGAGCCAATAAGCAAGATCTCTTTTTTATCGCTATTAAGACAATACCATGTGAGAGAAAAGAAACATCCCACATTTTGACCAGGCTTAAAGTGGATATGAGTATCGTCTGCATAAAAGTGATAATTAATCCCAAGTGATCTTAAAAGCAATCCCAGAAGAAATATAATATGTAAATGCTAAAAAGCAAAAGGGCCTAAAATTGAACTCTGTGGGACTCCAGTTGTAACAGAGCCAATCTCAGACCTGAAACCACTCATAAAAACAAACTGGCAGTGATCAGAGAGATGAGATTTAAACCAGGTTAAACCAGGTTAAACCAGTCTCAGTAACACCAAAGACAGTTTCAAATCCAGTTGAGTAAGAGGTTGTGACTGACAGTATCAAAAGTGGCGCAAAAATCAAGAAGGATCTTTATAATAAGCCTAAAGTCCCTGATGTACTTGTAGAATGAACTGGTTTGATGTAATTTCGAATAAAACCTTTCTGTAAATGTCCACTCCGGCTGTTAAACACCTTCGAAGTACCATTGGTGATGATGTAATAGGTAGGTGTGAGCTACTGAGGCCTCTAACAGCCTTCTTTTGTGACTTGGAATACATAACATGAACAAAAACCAGAACACATAAGGGAAGCTGTGATTTTAAAAAGAAATTTAAGTTGTAATTCTGAGACACTGACACTGTTTCTTCTTGTTTAATACTGTAAACCTGCAGCTTTAAACAATCTTTATTGTATAAAGTGCTGTAATAAATGTGACGTGACTTGACTGAGAGTGCCAAATTGCAGAGCTGGTGGAAACATATCCACATGCTTTGGAAAACTGCCATTTCCACTGTCAGTTTTGTTGTTTATTTTCGTTATTGAGAGGAAATTAAGCAGCACATTACATATACACAGGGATATCCGTTAACAGTATATTGCTGCAAAGGTAACTTCTTTTCCCCATAAACGAAGAAACAGAAAATTTGCCACGAGTTTCATCAGGACCTTAACATTCTGGTATAATTGAGATTGAGAAGACACTTTAAATCTGTTGTTAGTCTCTTTCCCTACCAGCTGCCTGAACTACCACCCAGCAGGGCGTGAGTGTTTTATTTCTGCACAGTCTAACGGTGACCACACCGTGAGTCAAGTGCCTGCCTCAGTACTAAGGCCTGGGGGTCAGGCCCGTGTTTATTTCCATAGCCAGCCGTGCTGGAGTCAGGAAGGCAAACTCTCAGACTTGACTGCATCTACAAACATCCTTCATAGGGAGCACTCTGCCCTACAGGTGTTACCCAGACACGGGCCCTCAAAATAAGGCCAAGGCACTACGAGTTATGGGTAGAGAGGCAAGTGTTCGTGTTAAATATACATGAATGTCCAACCATTCCTGGCACAATTCTGGATATAAACATAATGCCACTTCAGCAGAAATAAAACATAATGATTGCTTGTTTCCAGTGGAGTTTAACTTTTAGGGTGACCATGATATTATACAGTAGGTTACTGGTGTACATGTAGGTATACATGTTACTGGATCTTTTGCTTTGGTTCTGAGAAAAAAAAATATATATATATATATATATATATATATATATATATATATATATATATATATATATATATATATATATACACCAAGACAATCTCCTGCAGTTCAAACCGAGCATCAGTATGGGGAAGAAAGGTGATTTGAGTGACTTTGAACGTGGCATGATTGTTGGTGCCAGAAGGGCTGGTCTGAGTATTTCAGAAACTGCTAATCTACTGGGATTTTCACGCACAACCATCTCTAGGGTTTACAGAGAATGGTCCGAAAAGAAAAAACATCCATGAGCGGCAGTTCTGTGGGCGGAAATGCCTTGTTGATGCCAGAGGTCAGAGGAGAATGGCCAGACTGGTTAGAGCTGATAGAAGGGCAACAGTGACTCAAATCAACCACCCGTTACAACCAAGGTGGGCAGAAGAGCATCTCTGAACGCACAGTGCGTCGAACTTTGAGGCAGATGGGCTACAGCAGCAGAAGACCACACCGGGTGCCACTCCTTTCAGCTAAGAACAGGAAACTGAGGCTACAATTTGCACAAGCTCATCGAAATTGGACAATAGAAGATTGGAAAAACGTTGCCTGGTCTGATGAGTCTCGATTTCTGCTGCGACATCGGATGGTAGGGTCAGAATTTGGCGTCTACAACATGAAAGCATGGATCCATCCTGCCTTGTATCAACGGTTCAGGCTGGTGGTGGTAGGTGTCATGGTGTGGGGAATATTTTCTTGGCACTCTTTGGGCCCCTTGGTACCAATTGAGCATCGTTGCAGCGCCACAGCCTACCTGAGTATTGTTGCTGACCATGTCCATCCCTTTATGACCACAATGTACCCAACTTCTGATGGCTACTTTCAGCAGGATAATGCGCCATGTCATAAAGCTGGAATCATCTCAGACTGGTTTCTTGAACATGACAATGAGTTCGCTGTACTCAAATGGCCTCCACAGTCACCAGATCTCAATCCAATAGAGCATCTTTGGGATGTGGTGGAACAGGAAATCGCATCATGGATGTGCAGCCGACAAATCTGCGGCAACTGTGTGATGCCATCATGTCAATATGGACCAAACTCCCTGAGGAATGCTTCCAGCACCTTGTTGAATCTATGCCACGAAGAATTGAGGCAGTTCTGAAGGCAAAAGGGGGTCCCAACCCGTTACTAGCTGGGTATATATGTATGTATATATATATATATATATATACATATATATATATATATATATATATATATATATATATATATATATATATATATATATTTAAATCCACTTTCATACAATGACTTTCTATAAATACTCCTCTTCTATGAGGAGTTTAGATTTATGAATATATATATATATATAGCCTCATTACAATATTAGAATTTTTTTTTTCAAAAGAAACCTAAGCATAGTATGTTATAATCTCAAAGGACACATCTTTTGTGAGCCAAATGGTGTGATGCAACCAAAATGCAGGGAGAAAAATAATGATTATATTAAAAATAATAAAAAAGAAATTAAATAATGATGAAAATATCTGAAAATTTGACCTTTTTATGACAAGGTAATATGTCAAGGGGTGCGACTCCCAAAATGATATTTTCAATGAAAGGTATATTGATATTTATGATATTGATGATATTTATTAACATTTTTAAAAACTATGAGAAAACTGTTTTTATGTATTAAATTAAAGTATGTACAGTACTTACTATACCTGATGGTTACACCACATGACATTTTTGGAGTCATTTAATTGTAACTTTTCTTGAAAATGGTATAAAAGGTTTCATGGACTCTCATGGACACTCCCTGGAAGCATTATGAAACTTATAATCAGGTGTGAATATTTTTAATTCAATTACTTTATTCACAGTTCTATGAGATAGATAATAGCATTATAAAATTATGAAAAACGTGCACATCTTATTTTTTTTTCTCCAATTTTCATATACTGTTTGGCTTTAAACCAAATTTGGAAAGTTAATTCTCAGGAATAGTTGCTTTTGTTCCCCCAATGTTTTGACACTGATAAAATTACTTGCGGAACCACGGCCACCTGAAATAAATGGTCAATCACTAGACTGCAGTGTGAAATCAATAGTTAAGTCCGTGGTTCTCAAACATTTTTCATCATGCCCCCTTAAATCTGCGGGAGTTGCCAGGCAGGGTCCCAGGCCAAAGCCAGACCGATGATCCAAGGCCTAAGTCGTGAGCCATGGTGGAGGCCTTGGATGAGGGACCAGGGATGCGATCTCCTGCGATGGAGCCGGAGGTGGTGGTGAGCCAGATGGACCCAAGGAGACACAGAGGCACAGACACCACAGGTCCGGAGAGCGAAGGTGGAGCTGGCGGCTCACACCGTCTCCTAACCGGACGCGATAAGATTCCAGAAATAAGCAATTTGCCTGTCCATACCAGATGTGACGGGACTACTGAGATGCATGTGGGCGAGCTCTCCGGGAAGTGCACAACACCAGAGAGTAATCTCGACACCACTCACAAGAAAATGGATAAGTATTATAATCAAATTCACAATGATTACACCTTTTAAACACTTCTAAACCTACATTATGAGTTACTAAAACAATCTGTCAACGAATACACTTGTATACTATGTTCACAGTTTGAACCTTCTTGTTTCCATTTGTTTAATTTCAAGATCTGAGGTGAATTATCCTTTGCTGCATTTATGGCTACAAAGCTGGAGCACTAAATGATATTCAAAGTCACATTACACACTTCTAACATCAAATAAAGTACAGTAAACACTACCTGAGATTATCATTGCCGCACTTTGTGTTTGTTGTTTCAGTGCGACATCGATTCCAGAAATGGAATCGTTGCGTGCTGCTGTCTCGGCTGATTAGAACAACAACTCTGATTGACATGGAAAAGTACGTTTTACGCGTGTTCGTGGGTCATGTCACGTGTCAGTTCCGACATGGGAGCGAGGCGAAAGCAGGGACTGGAAGTCCTCTATGGAGCCGGAGCAATGGACGACAACGGCGGAGCCGGGGGAAAGGCAGAGTCTGGTGGGGCTGAAGGTATGGAGCGTAAGAGGCATTGCCAGAAGCCAGGGATCCTGTGGCAGATCCAGGGTGACGCCTGATCAATGTTGGATCCGGAGGGACGGAGGGATGATGGGCCACGATGGAGATGAAGGAGCATGAAGCCAAGGGCTGTAACCGATGGGTCGGAGGGTCGAGGTAGAGGCCGGAGCTCAGTGGCAGGAAGAGGAGACAGAGGATACTCATGCAGAGGCAGAGCTGGGGACTGGAAGTCCAGAGGCGAATCCACACCACTGGATGGAATCAACAGAGGATGACTCGAGAGGACTGACTGGATCCAGCGGTGGCAGGGCTGGGAAACTGGCTTGCTTAGGCAGGGGAGGTGGGAGAGGGTGTTTGGGTGGGAACTTCCAGTGGGAACTCTGGGGACACAGGAAGATCTAAGCTGGGCAGGACCAGAAAAGGCAGGAGAGGAAAAGAGGTATTAACTGCTCAACTACCTCCAATTCACAGTCAGAGGCCAGTAGAAGTGCACCATCAGTGGCAGGAGGGTGGGTAGGGATCCATTCCATGTTCTCATATTCCACAAGTACTCCCACAGGGACTGGCAAAGTTGCCAGCTCCCGTCCCTGGTCAGACGTCCCGCTGGGGTCAGGGGCGGGGTATGGCTCCGATAGTTCTTCTGACTCTGTGTCTGTGGTAGGCTCAGGCATCCACTTCATCCGGCAGGGTGAAGGTGCAGAAGTGCAGTCCTCTGAAGTGCAGATGGTGAACGGTGAGTCGTTGTCCACAAGCACCTAGTCCACAAACGCGGCGAAAGTTGCCTCAAGGACTTTTTCTTGGTAGGTGTACCATAGCGTGTAAAAACACAGAGCAAACGGGTCAGGGTCATGCAAAATGCATGTTTCGAAAATCCTTCATATGGTCTTCCAGTGAACGGTCCCTCTGCTCCAAGCACAGGAGTTGCAGGTCCATGGGTGAAAAAAAAGTTACAAAACTGCTCTTCTTTATTGATCTGGTATTCTGTCTCACATGTATGAGTCAGAGCCGGTAAGCAAAGAGTCCTTTAATCAACTATGGGAACATGCACAACACAAATACACTTAAAGGTTGTGTAGGTCAGAATTTTATAAAACAACTTTTTTCCAAATTTGTTTAAACTTTCTATATATATCAATGCATAATTAAAATGTAAGCACTCTGGAAAAAAAAGAGTATAAAAATTAGAGGTGTAACGATACATGTATTCGCATTGAACCATTCGGTACGAGGCTTTCAGTTCGGTTTTCGGTATGCATTTTTGAACCGGTTCATTTGTCCTGCCGACCAACATTTCGTTACTTCAAATGTATGCGTGTCACAAGCGTGTTGCTGCGTTCATAATGTAAGAGACGCTGGCGTGACCACAACATTGTCCAACATCAAATGGCAAATGTAATGTAAGCGGAACGAACCTGAGCTACTCGTTATTGTGTGGTTGTCTGGATCACGGACTGTTTATCAGTTTGGACCAATGCAGCGCGAGCCGATCTTGATCATCAGCACTGTTACTACACAGCCAAAGTGAATTCGCCACTGAAGTAATAACATCGCTGCGAGATCTAGTGAGAAACATTCACATTTCTCCGTTATTAACGGATTAAACAGCGCTGATGTGAAAACCAGGAAGAATAAACATTTTGCCATGAATGAACTATCCAGAGTCCACAGATCAGCAACATCACCATGGATTTACTGTATAACACTACTATCTGTAAGTTTGGCAGGAATAGTAGGCTATAATGCTTTCAAGTAACATCACGTCTGTTGTATTTTGACATTATCAATACAATTGCTGCCCTCAAATGTTAATCTAAACTAAAATAAACCTTTGTTTATAACTACTACAATATTACATTTCATTTTGTCCAAAGAGCTGTTTTGTTTTATATGCTCCTAAGAAAAGTCAAGTATAGTTCCATCATTGCTCTAAGTTAAAAAATATCATACTTTATGATGTTAGTTTTAATAAAAATATAATAAAAAAAATTAAATCAAGGAAATTTCTCTGCCATTTCTTTTTGCTGTATTTGAAACGTACCGAACCGTGACACAAGTGTATCGTTCTAGAACCGAACCATGAATTTTGTGAACCGTTACACCCCTAATAAAAATCGAGTGACTCTAGACCATTTATTCTGCACTAAGCACAGCTCATTGTTTCGAACTCTGGACGAAACAACGGATTGGCTTAGGCGACTGTCAGCTCTCAGCAACCATGGCAACCACCCTTTTGCCACACAGGACCTGCCCACTTGCGCGTATCCAGATCGTACCTGTTCGCATGCCCTTGTTTGAGCTTGAAGATGTAAAACTTGATGCAGGTCCTCTTGTCTAAAAAGTGCTCCTTACCCTGCACTTCGACCACCAAGTCCTCGGCCTCTGCTTTCTCGGACCCTAATAGCACGGCCTCTTGCACAACCTCCTCTGCTTCGCCCTCGACCACGGATCTGTCCTCGAGCTGACGATGCGGTACTTGTCTTGTGAGTGTAGTCCTCATCAGAATCAACAATGCTTTCGTCAAGCAAACTCTTACATGCAGAACACCATATATATGTTATGAATCTTACACCGAAATTCATCTTCATCACAGTGTAAATGATGGCAATGGATAAACGTGTATCATGCAACCTGTTTTTAGCTTTGCCTTATAGAAAACTAGCTTGTTCAGCGAATCAATAAATATATATTGTAAAGGTTACCAATATCAATATGCTAGCTTGATAGTGAGTAATAAAACTTTTTTTTAGTCTTATTTTTTTTTAATTTATTTTTACTAAATTTTTATTTACATGTGTTTCTGACATGGTGTCACTACATGCACTCCTTCCTCTCTACTCCTCTTGTCTCAGGTAAATAATGCGTCTTCAGCTCAGCTGTCGGAGTCCCGCGTTCATGTGTTTTGGGGGCGTGGCTTTGGAAGGAGCCCAGAAGGGAGGGGGTGAAGTGAATGGAAATAATGAGCTGTCTTTAAAACAGTCGTGAGAGGTCTACAGACACTCGATTTTTATACTTTCTTTTTCAGAGTACTTAGATTTTAATTATGCATTGATATATACAGAAAGTTTAAAGACATTTGGAAAAAAACTTTTTTATAAAATTCTAACCTACACTACCTTTAATGAAAACATTACCACACAGGGAACTACAGCAACTCAAACTGTGGGCTTATACACAGAGCAAACAAAAGAGCTGATGAGTTAATTACCAAGACAACAGGTGAACGGGATCATCAGTCGGACAAACTGGGAAACTATGGCAAACAGAACACAATGAAAGCTAAATAAAAACAGAACATACACCCATAATAAATCTGAATTAATAATTCATGATATTTTTTGGCAAAATTCTTTCAAACCTTTTTAAAAATAACTAGTTATATTATTACTAATAAGGTGTAAGGAAAATATGTTATTACTTTTTACTAGATGGTTACACCACATGCAAATTTGTTGTTGGACGTACTTGTTGGTTAGCCGTTTCACATGTTAAGTCCGACATCTCTTCTACCGACTGGCCTTCATTTATCAAAAGTGCGTACACCAAATTTCCAGTGTACACTTGGCGTACACCCAAAACCACGGTGACTTTGAGATTTATCAATATGGATGTTGGCATACGCCGACTGAAATCCTACGCCAGCTCAGGAGGTGGTGTACGCACCGTTTTGAGTTAGTGCGGAAATGTGCCGAAAAACAATTCCTATGATATATTAAGAAATATTATGACGTAAAATGGGGGTGTGGTGGAAGCGGAGACTTGAATATATAGGTGTGTGTTATTCTAATGACGATCGTTTTCAGCTGGCAGATATTGCGGACACCTGGATTTCAAAGGTATGCACAGCTTCATAAATCAGGTAGTGAGAAGAATGTAATCATAATCTTATGCCAACATATACGCCCGTTTCTACGCAAGAATGATAAATGAGGGGCAATGTGTGTGAGATATATACAGTTCTTTTTGTTGAGAATTGCTTTCAGTTTTCAGTATATTTCAGGTAATCATGACATGAGAAGAAACTGATAATGGGATAATTAAAAACAAAACAAAAAGGACTCATAGATAATGCAAATCATGATCCATCAGTATGGTTATATAACACAGTCCAAAGATATGTAACCCAAAACACCCACACAGGTATTATTACCCTTAACCACAAGACTACAAGTGGCAATGCAATGTGAGCATAGATTATTTTACAAGCTCATTTAATTGTGTAATATAATATAATACAATTCAATATAATATAGGAACACTGCAAAGGGTATGATCAACCGTCAGGTACAACATTTATGGCACTGGCTCTGTAATGCGATATACATGAGAGTTAATTAAAGACAGGAAGTATAACAGAGCGTTTCAGTGGCCGCTACGAGTAAAGAAGACAAGCGTGAGCTGACCTTTCCACAGATGGCAATAAGTCTTGAGAAAAAGCAGCTGGAGGGAGCGGATAATGAATGCTTCTTTGGAAAGCTCTAATTATGTTTAACACTAGCAGTTTGGGAAGACAGAAACAATAGTGCTAGTCTTACACATGGGGGCATGGTTATGATTAAAAGTCAAGATGTGTACATGTTTATATTTGATTGTTTTCTATTAAATGAGAGAATTGATAATAACTGCTGTTTTTGTGTTGGTATACCTTTAAGACTTATGTGTAAATGATCGCTTAATGGTTGGCTAATATTCCTTCATTCATTTGATAGCCTCTTTGAATTACATTGTGACAGATTTAAACAAACTGTGCTGAAATGTGCTGGTCAAACTTAAAGGAATGTTTAGCAGAGGGTTTAGTTACCGGGTTTACACACGCAGTTATCAATTCTATCATACTTGCATGAATACACATATAATTTTTTAAGTCTGGCGGCCAGTATATGACTATAAACAGTTATCAGGGACAGGGTTATCAAGGTTGTTTGGCATTCAGGAGATGAATTGCCTTTGGATTTACTTTAAAATTCAAATTCAGTGAATTTGAATCGATGCAGAATTGTAATCAAAATTTGAATGTAAGTAAAACTGAAACTCAAAGAAATATTTATAACTGTATGTTATCTACAAAAGCGATTTATCAAGACAAACTTTCAATATGTTGATAAGTGTTAGAAAAGATTGATAGACAGACAGAGAGAGAGATAGACAGAAAGACAAATAGATAGATGATAGATAGATAGATAGATAGATAGATAGATAGATAGACAGATCAGATAGATAGACAGACAGACAGACAGACAGATATCAGACATACATACAGACATAGATACAGACAGACAGACAGACAGACAGATAGATAGAGATAGATAGATAGAATAGACAGACAGATAGACAGACAGAACAGACAGACAGACAAGACAGACAGACATACAGACAGACAGACAGACAGACAACAGACAGACAGAACAGACAGACAGACAGACAGACAGACAGACAGATAGACAGACAGACAGACAGACAGATCAATAGACAGATAGACATAGATAGACAGATAGATAGATAGATAGATAGATAGATAGATAGATAGATAGATAGATAGATAGATAGATAGATAGATGATAGATAGATAGATAGATAGATAGATAGACAGATATACAGACATACATACAGACATACATACAGACAGACAGACAGACAGACAGATAGATAGAGATAGATAGATATAGAAGGACAGAACAGATAGATAGATAGATAGACAGACAGACAGACAGACAGACAGACAGCAGACAGACAGACAGACAGACAGACAGACAGACAGACAGACAGACAGACAGACAGACAGACAGACAGACAGACAGACAGACAGACAGACAGACAGACAGACAGACAGACAGACAGACAGACAGACAGACAGACAGATAGATAGATAGATAGATAGATAGATAGATAGATAGATAGATAGAAGGACAGACAGATAGATAGATGATAGATAGATAAATAGATATACAGACAGATAGATAGACAGACAGACAGACAGACAGACAGACAGATAGACAGATAGACAAATACATATGTAGACAGATACATTCTTATTTGTACTCGTAAGAATATATATGACAATGCACTTTTAATTCATATAATTTCTTTACTTTTCTTTAATTTCTTTAAGTGTGTCCCCTGCAGTTGTTATATCAGTCTCTAGTGTTTTGTCAGAAAATCCACTGTGTTCTGTGGAATACGAGAGACAGCGCCACATGAAAAATGGGGGCAGGAAGACTTGCTTATTTTCCAGAAGACACTAGGGTCTGTGTTCCACAGCCATGACCAAACATACACAGGGTGGCACATGGTGACCAAGATTACACAAAATGAAAGTAGTTTACATTGTTTCAACCGGGAAAGCATGAATCATGAGTTACAGGAAGAAAACCCACCACTGGAAGCAGAAGAAGGGAGGTTTGTCAGCCTGTGTGCAGTGTCTTCGTGAAACTAAAGCTCTGGGATTAAGGTGTTTCGCAGCACAGGCGTATCCGTGGCCTCGGCAGACTGCTTATTCAGATGGCTGTGTGTAAAATGGTGCATACTCTGCATGTTGGAGGTGCACTTCCCACGATACGCCGGTAACACTGAACGGCCGCCACACAAGGGTTTTATACGCTCAATACACACGGGTAAAACAAGATCCATAAACAAAGCTTCACGTTTCAGTTGTTGGAGTCAGACGCATCTGGGACTGTTTTTATTGTTTGAAAGATTCTTGATACATTGCTGCAATAATTACAGAACTGGGAGGCCTTTTGACACTTTTACCGACAGGACATGGAATTATGGGGAAACTTTATCACACTGGAGGAGTAACCAGATCATATCTACAGAACAGAATATTATAGAGATTAACGTTGGGCTCTTTTAAAATGATCCAGTAAATCACCTAGAAACCACCAAAAATACTCCATAGTTACTCCATAACTCTTAGCAAACACAAATGCCCTGGCTAAGCCAATCACCACTCACACTTTTACACATTTACTTTTACATTTAAACATTTTCATTAGGGGTTCAAGAACTGTGCCACCAATGCAGAAAGTTAATCACTTCAAGTTCAAGTGCAGATACACTGTTGTCAAAAGGATGTCCCAACCATCCAGGCTTTTGTCAGCCCGCAACTTCCATCAAAGGTACACCAAAGTAACCAACAGCTACAGCCTTTCATTGGGAAATTTAATTTTAATTTTAACCTAAGCAGTTCAGGTTTAAAGTTAAAACATTTTTTTGTGTTAAATATACAGTACTTACTGCGTTTTGCCACTGCATTAAAAGAAAACAGATGAATATGGGTGTTTTGACCTTTTTCAAAGTTAGACATGAATTCATCAAATAACTCAAACTATATAATTTTTTTTGCCAACTCATACATAAAAATCACATGTCATAACATGACAGGGAGGCTACACCACAGCATGATAACAGTAATCGTGTTTTTATTGGCATGCGCTATGATTGAAGGTAATCATATCTTTTATATGACAGGTTAAAGTCCTTCAAATCTGCAACGTCAAGAGGTTCAGAGATAAATATATATATGTGAAAATAACCGTCCTAAAAAGCCAGTGTTCAGCTTATATATAAAATAAATAAATAAAATAACATAAACATTTATGGAGACCAGAATATCATAAATAAGGCAGTAAATAACCACACAAAATCAGCCACTCATACTACTTTAGAAACCGTATAGCCACAACAAAGACATAACATAAGAAAAGAAACCATTCTAAACAACTTAGCAACCACATAACAATGGGTATCTCCTTGGCAACCATGTGTTGTACATACAACTGACGCTTTACCTTTAACGTCAGTTAGGTGATGGGGTAGGTTTAGGTCTGGGGTAGGATTAGGATTAGATAATATCATCTAACTAGCGTCAGTTGCATGACGTCTTGGGATGAGACTGCGCTGGAAAGACACACACCCTTGTCCAGGTCTTTAAGACGGTCAGCCTGGTATGCCTGCAGTACCGCCATGGTGTTCAGGGTACAACCAGCCTGACCTGCCTGGCTTAGATGGGAGCCTTCAAGAATGAAGATGTTCCCCGGGAGAGATCGCTTCCCAAATTGCCAAAGATCCCAATGCATCTGTCCATATCCCTGCTCACATATCCCCTTGATATTGGCATAACTTGAATTCGGAGGGACTATGCGAGCAGAGTACGGGTGCTTCCATGTACTTGCCACTTTCCAATGTAAGGCTTAATAGGAGCTAGAGACTGATGAACTGGCCAATATCTCACATCTAATTTACCATGAGTGACTTTGACTTTCGCACTCCAAACTGAGTCTGGCAATGGCTTGAGCCAAAAGCTCCAAAAGCTCTTCATATGAGGGGCTTTGATTTATTTTTTGAAGGGGTTGGGGTTCAGACTTTGCTGTGTTTTCTGATACTGACTCTACTTCTAGTTGCTCTGAACCAGAAGCGTGCAAATGCTCTCCTCCAACCTGGAAGAAGCCACCATGCAGGCTTATGGGCCAATGAAAGCTGCAGACATCCTCTTCTGACAGCTTGACTACCATCCCTCATGAAGAGAGCCAGGTGGGAGGGGAGCTTCCTCACAGAGAATGTACCACAGTCAGCACATCCATCCCCCTGAAGGGCTGAACACAAGTGCTCCAGTCCTAAACAAATAACACACAATGCATGTCCATTACCAGGAGTGATAATGCATGGACACTGGTAACACACATCTTTTAAACTGTTTGTTCGCCATTTGAAACTGGTGAAACTTCACAGCAAAAGTCAAACTGCTTTGTAGCACAGCATACACACAAGCGGCTTCCTGAAGACAAAGAAGCTGATGACGTGTTTGTAGGTGGCCCATTTATATGCTGGGGTAACCCCTCCACCCGACCCACTCCGAGCGGGCCTTCGAACCCGGGTCTCCGGCATGAGAGTCGGGCGCTCTGAACAAGGAGGCTAAAGACTGCAGCCTCTAGCGTCTGTCGCTAGAGCACCGATTGAGATCAGAGGAGTGAGGTTTACTTGCACAGCAACTACTAGCTGGCCTCCGTTACACTCACCCCCCTAAACCTCACTCTCATCCGGGTCACGGCACCAATGTAACCCCTCAAACTGACTCGCTCTGAGCGGGCCTCGAACCCGGGTCTCCGGCATGAGAGTCGGGCGCTCTAACAAGGAGGCTAAAGACTGCAGCCTCCAGCGTCTGTCGTTAGAGCGCCGATTGACATCAGAGGAGTGAGGTTTACTCACACAGCGACTACTGACTGGCCTCCGTTACACTCACCCCCTAAACCTCACTCTCATCCGGGTCATGGCACCAATGTAACCCCTCAACCTGACCCGCTCCGAGCGGCCCTCGAACCCGGGTCTCCGGGCGCTCTAACAAGGAGGCTAAAGAGCGCCGATTGAGATCAGAGGAGTGAGGTTTACTTGCACAGCAACTACTAGCTGGCCTCTGTTACACTAGGGTGCTCCGTGTGACGTCATTACACCAGGTTGGCTAATGATTGAAACAAGGTTCGTTGTTGTGGGAAGAAGGAGGCGGGAACCAAGCAGACAATCAACAGGTTTAATAACATAAAATGACACAAATGCAAAACGAAAATAAAAGACAGAGCCCCTCACAGACGACTGCTGTCACTTAGGCTGAATCCCAATTCACCCTTGGCCCTACCCCTTGTTTTCGAGTGTACCCCTTGGCCCTTATAACTCAGTTTTAAGGGCCAAGGGGTTGAAATATACCTCTACGAAATGGAACAACCCTTCATGAACCCGATACATCATCAGTCGTCGGCGATGGCTCTGCCGTTACAGAGTTTTTATAGGATTTCTCCATGACAATTACTGACAATCAGCGCAGCTGCTCTTAACTTTGAATAAACATGATTATAACATCCCTTCCTCAAAATGTATGTCTTTTTTGATCGGAAAGGTAATTTATTATACCATTTTTTTTAATTTAAATGACTTAAGTGTTATTATAAGAGAAAATAAAGTGCCCTACGTTTGGAGTGTGCCTCTGAAAAATCTCCGTTTCGAGGGCTATGTAGCCCTACCCCTTCGCCCTACCCCTCGATCTCAACAAGAATTGGGACACCCTACCCCTAGACGTGAACGCGCAAAACGGAGGGGTAGGGCTAAGGGGTGAATTGGGATTGAGCCTTACAGTATAACAAATTAAAACACAACATAAATTCAGGCCTGTGCGTCTCTCCATCTCCACTGTCGTCGCTCCTCCTTTTATGCTTCCGCTCCTCCATGAGAGTTACGAGACTGGTGCATCACGCAGGTGTTGCTCATCAGTAATCTTGCCACCGGCCTTACGCCGCTCTCTCACAGCCTTCGTCCTGCTTTCCTTAATGATATTGGAATGAAGGAACCATAGGTGTTGGACCTCACAACTGGGGGATTTACCTTCATTCTGAGCATTAGACTGTTTGTGTTTCAAAACGGGTCGGGTGGGTAGCCGGAGTTGCCGAGGACCTTGCGAAGGCCTCAGGAGCTTCCCCATAGTCAAGTCAAGTCAAGCCATCTATATAAGTCATTTACATAGCGCTTTTAACAAAGGATTGTTCCAAAACGGCCTTACAGTGATAATAGGAATTTAAAGTAACAGAGATTGTTTTGGTTTTATAGCTGCTCTAGAATAAAGTTATATAAAGTCGTGGATAAAGTCGAATAAAGTCGTGGGGATTCGTAAACGAAACGGACGTCGGGACGCAAGATTCGATCATATCATCTCGTATAGTGTGTAATAGTGGGCGACAACCTACATCACATCTGCGATGCTTCACAACATCATGACAAAAAGACTAGCATGTTTAATTTTTTTAACTGTCATCCACGACGGTTCCGTCACATGTATGAGGTTGACCAATAGGAGCACAGAAGCTTTTCCGTACACAACTTTCAAAAATGAACGAGAGTCGATGGTGCTAACGTTAAAACTAAAAGTAAAAATATGTAAGAAAACAATATTTTACCTCAAGTTCTCTTTGGAGGATTGACAGCCCATACTGTCCTCTTCGAGCAATCCAGGAACATGTCCATTGTCGGGTTTTCTTTCTTTACTTTTTCTGAACACAGGACAGCCAATAAAACACTCACCGGTTCATTCATTGTGAGTTTACGTTCATTTCCAGAAGACACTCGCTACTAGTTTCATATCACGTTAAAGATGGCATGCGATGACTGGTCAGGAAGCAACGTGTAGTCTGACATGTGTCTTTTCCACGACACGACAAGATTTTAGGAGTCAAAATCGCGTAATCTGACACAGTGACTATCGTAACAGACAAAAATTTTTTTTTTGTGTAATCTGAACCAGGCATTAGGGGCCGCTAACACAACACCGTTTTAACAGAAAACTCATAGGTTCTCTCTACGCAAACTTCAAAAACGTGAACTCGTGAGAACTCCGATGGCGCGCACATGCGTATTAAGAGCCCACTCCATAGGTATTGTGCATTTAAAGAGCAACATGCAGGTTGGACACCCCTATATCGCATAGTGTATGTTGATGATAAAACAACTAGATTTTCTGAACTTGAGTAATATATATTTAGCCATTAACGATATTTTGAGAAAAATTGTGATAAAATAACTCCCGCGTCTACGAAGCACTAACCGGAAGTGACGATCGCCGAGGGAGTCTGTTCAAGTTCAGGCTCGGGTTACAATGGATGTGAACGACGAAACCGCATTCTGCGGCGTTGACGAATATGCCTATGATGGCCCACAGGCATATAATTATGAGCCTTCTAGGCGAGACAGAAGTCAGGGGAGATCGGGGGACGAACAATGGGCAGAGGAGAAAAGTAACGTTAGAGTTGTGGTTTCGAGAAAACCAGTGGCGAATAGGGCAAGTAAGTTCATGTAAGTTAGCATCATGGCTAACGCTGGTTCATCTACTGTATGGCTATACCTTGGTGTTTTGTAATAAATCAGCTTTAGCAAACATACATTCAACTTTGTTCTTGATTGAACATCCATTTAGATTGTCTTATTTAAGCCAGCAACATTTTGTCTTCTCATATTCTACGCTGACAGTGATTATGCAGTCCATCCAAGCTGGTTAATACTATCTACATTTACTAATGACCATGCCATAACAACAAATAAATAATGCTTTTCAAATGCAGTTAGTGATACCATTTAAAGCGAGTGAAATGTGCGCCACAAACGGCCGTGAGTGTGTGTGGTAACAGACGCGGCAGTGAAGTCTGCTCTCGCTGCACAAAACGCACCCAAGACCAAAAAGCCTTGTTTTTCCTAGAAGGAATATGATGGATATGATGTCCTGACAGGCTGAAATTACACAATAATTTACCATTATGACTTCTCTAAAACTCGATCTAAAACTTTCTGTCTCTCACTACTGGTCTAACTACATCAACACCCAACAATGAGAAGCGGACCGCAAGCTCATTTGTTTTCCTCGGGCTACGTCATATGACACGTTGCTTGCGGGAAAGGCTTATTCCAGAGCCTAGTGCATTTTCATCCAAATCTCTACATCAAATGAGATTTCATTAGTAATTTTTTTTAAAAGACCTCTGCAGACAATTTAAAGTATTCATTCAGAAATAAATTCAACCTGCATGTTGCTCTTTAAAGATGTGCCGCAAGCATGTAGTCCCTCCTTAAAATACTAACCCTCAACAAACTACTTGTCTGGTCTTAAAATTTATAATACAGAATTTTTATCGCTTCGGCATAGCCATGCAAACCAGAACTATCCCGACAACGCTTTATCTGTACAGAGGTAAAGTGAAGGAGGCCTTCACAGGGGAGAGACTAGTGATACTTTCAGGACTGCATTGTCTTCACGTCCAGAGGCAGGTCCTTCATCAGGTCTGGATACGGTCTGGATCCGGTGGACTGCGGTAAACCTCGGGATAAACAGAGGGACTAAAATTAGCATACAGTAGATGCCATTCTTCTTATAATGTAACGAGTACATCAGGATTTATGGGAAGTGTTCTCGCTTCCAGCTAATCTATGCAACCTAACATTGTATTAGGAGTTTATAGTGTGTGTATGTGTATGCTAGGTCAAAGAGATGCGTTTTTAGTCTAGATAGCGTCAGGAACTAACATGACATAAAGTTAAATCTAAAGGGAACCTGTATTATTATTATTATTATAAATTATTTATTATTAATATTTACATAGCACCCATAATTGAAATTATTTTAAGAATATTTTTAATTTTTATTTGTTTAATGTTATATGATATTTAAAAATAAAATACTTATGAAATAAATAAATAATGTAAATAATTTTGAGAATATATTATTTAAACAAGAGTTAGAATTAAATAAAAATAAAATAATTTAAATAAAATAAAAATAATAATTTGATATTTTTCATTGTTATTATACATTATTATTATTATTGTAATACTTACTAATAGTTGTTGTTGTAATGCATTTGCATTTGTATGTCAGATTATAGTCTGTTTGAGGAGTTTAGCTGGTAACCTTTAACAATAATAATAGTTAAGAGTGACACAATGTCTGTAAAATTTCCACTCCTCATAAGCATCCTCAAATTGTACCTTAGGAGCCCAGTTGAAGACATCACACACTGAAGTCACATCACACGTGTCCCTTTTAACTTTTTTTATAGTGATGAGTTTCAGGTTGTTACAGGGAGCGAGCGGTTTGATGTTGTACATGTTAAGCAACCCGTGCCAAATTAGGCCATGACGCCAGTCTGTTAATGACAAAATCACACAGTAAATGTATTTCTGGGAAACCGCTTTTTATAAACCTGCTCCTGAACAGACCCCCTAATGAGATCATCCCTCAGTAGACAACGTCTAGAGAGAGGATAGACGTGAACAAGCTCCTACCACTGTTTTTGTTGACAGAAATGTGAGTTGAAATGCTTCTGCCACCCGAATAATTGACACCAAGATCTCACTCCAGCAGCAAAACGAAACACGTGTTCACACTGAACTTCCTAGGATAGGGAAGAATTGATTATTTGACAGGCGGTGGCGCTATCTAGTGGACACTTACTGTAACTGACTGTGCAGTTCTCCTCATTCCTGCTCCAGTTCAGCTCTGCACATTTGGGCTGAAAGCTGAACAAATTGGCAAATTAAAAGTTTTAATTTAAATGACATCTTAAATTAATATGTTTTGATAATAATAAACACACTTATTTTGATGAGTTGACTAACATTCTATAGGAGATTTTAAGTGCATATTGACTCTTTAACTGTATAAGGAAAGCATTGCACATGTGTAATTATTGCAAATATTAAAAAATTCCCCCTGTGGTAAAAATCAAGCTTTTAATGTTATCTATGTGGTGTTTTCAAGACAAACCATGTGTAAATTCATAAGTCGACAGCATTGCTGAGTACAGGGTTTCGGAAAGACTTAGGACTCTTGCGGGGTCCCCTATTAAATGATAAAGCAATTCTGAAGACTACATTGCTACAGTATGGACCAATGTCAGGGTTGTTCGTGGCTCAAAATGAGGCAGAAGTGGAAAAATCGTAACACCATGTCCCCCGGGAGAAACTTTTGTACATTTCAAAGATAAATTAATTTGGTGCACTTTGAGTCTCTCAAATCTGTTGTTAAAAATAATAATCCACCCGCCAACCACCCATATTCTTTGATTCAGATATCTGCATCTGATCATCACATTACAATTATTCAATTAAGCATGATAATATGGCAACATATCACACTGAAGAAGGCCTCTTAATTACATTACATTTTATTTATTACATTTTATTAATACATTCAATTAAAAAAAAGATATAGGCAGTTACCAATCAAATTAAATAATTTACAAAGAAAAAATATAAATGTATTAAATGAGATTATGAGATTGTTTTAAATATATATTTTTTAATGTACAAATATTGAATGAATGTTGAAAAGAATACTTTGAAACTAATCCGCCAGTAGGAGGCGGCAGGCAGCCTCTTAATGAGCGAGTGGTTGAGTCATTTATTTAAACGATTCGTTCAAACGGCTGATTTATTCAGAATGAGGCGGTTTAATCAAGGGGGTAATCCATCGATCGGAAGTTGAAGCCTCGCGGGAGCTGCCATCTTGTAGCAGAACTTCACCTGCGTTAGCATTCCCATTGACTCCCATTCATTTTGGCGTCACTTTGACAGTGAATAACTTTACATCTGAGGCGCTTGAAGACCCTATTTGTCCATTATTTATTTCTAAAGAAACACGACAATGTATAAATAGCTCCTATTTATACATATGTTATGGCTAGTGATGGGCAGATCGAGGATTCGTGAAGCAATGAAACAGGGTATATTTTTATCAAAACCACGCCTGTTATGAACAGCTACAGTGGCGTAGATCGTAAGAGCGTGTAGTTCGTGAAAGAGTTTGATGCGCTCGGACCTCGAGTTCAAATCCGCCTTTTGCCGAACATATGAGATGTAAAAAGTATAAACTAACTAACATGGTCTCTAGCGTTATATTTTGCCAATGAACTAAAATCAAAACCATTATATGGCTTTTTGCCTTCATAAACAGCACAAGACTTTAAGAATAGGCATTCTGTGTGCACCTTCATAACATTGGGTGATCTTTCCTGAATGACCTACCAACCAAAGCCTGATTCGGCGGAGCACTCCACCTGATGAAACACTTAGAGGCTTCATTTAGCCGTAGTCACATGACGTGGGTGTTTTGAATCACGCTTCGGATCAGTGTTTCAAATCATCTGCGCTTCGGATCTTGCAAAGCTTCGGAACGTCTGTTTCGCGTCAGCCATCCTTAGTTATGGCCCCGTAGAAGCGGTGCTCTCGTCACACCTGCGTAGTCAAGCTCTGTTTGAGTCTGCACGTCAGGGACGGAAGTGCTAAAAAAAAAGTCGCCAAAACGGGCTTCAATCATCTCAATGGAGTTCCAATGAGATCGCTCTGTCCACTTCTTATACTGTCTATGGGTTTAATAATGAAAATTGAATCTTTGACTTGAGCGATTAGTTCAAAACGCTGAATCATTCAGTGATGAGTCATGAGTGTTGCTCTGAGATGCACTGTTGTTTGGAACTATTTTCGCTGTGGAAACAGAACAAAAACAGTCAATGCGTCTAAAATATACTAAATATGAACTATTTTAACTATTTGTCTATTGAACTTATGAAATCAATCGGTTTCAATTGATGGCATTCAGGAAAACAGCACTCTGGTCGTGACTCGTGTGCAGAACTCAAGGTTCCATCGACCGGAAGTTGAAGCCTCGCGGGAGTTGCCATCTTGTAGTAGAACTTCACTTGCGTTAGCATTCCCATTGACTCCCATTCATTTTGGTGTCACTTTGACGGCGGATAACTTTACATCTGAGGCGTTTGAAGACCCCATTTGTCCTTTATTTATTTCTAAAGAAACACAACAGTGTATAAAATGCTCCATTCCCTTGTAGCTAATGTTCCGGCCCTGTAGAAGCAGTTTTAGTGAAAGTAGGCTAACGATTGCATCATAACTACACGACTCTCTGTCGCACAGTAGAGAGATTACCGTATGGACAGGAGGAGAAGCTCGCAGGCAAACGTGGAGGCAAAATGACAAAATAATTAAGCAGAATACCTAGCAAAAGTTTCTCCTGCTCTAAGCTCAAGGACAGCTCCTACTCACACTCTCCGCCCCCCATGTTTGGGAAGGTAATGATTCAGATTTCTCATGCCACAGCACTAGAAGACAGATGGGTAGCTCACGTCACATCTGACGTCGTCAAGCTCTGTTTGAGTCTGCGCGTCAGGGACGGAAGTGCTAAAAAATCGCCAAAAACCAAGGGGTAATCCATCAGCCGGAAGTTGAAGCTGCCTCCAGGGGCCGCCATTGTAGCGGGCTATCACCTGCTGTTAGCATCCCATTGACTCCCATTCATTTTGGCGTCACTTTGACAGCGAATAACTTTACATCTGAGGCGTCCAAAGACTCCATTTATCCATTATTTATTTCTAAAGAAACACGACAATGTATAAAAGGCTCCATTACTTTGTATGTACGTTATGGCCACGTAGAAGCCGTTCTTGTAAAAATAGGCTAAAAATTGCGTTATAACCACTGTCCGTCACACAGTAGAGAAGTTACCGTATAGACAGGAGGAGAAACACGCACAGCATCGCAGGCAATCTTTTACTGTCTAAAGTCAGCCCATGGCATAGATAGAAGCAAATGACAAAATAATTAAACAGAATACTTACCAAAAGTTGCTCCAGGTCGCGCTTCGCCGTCTCTGTGCGCGATTAAAATTTATCTTGGCACAGCTACTAAAAGATTTACAACTTTCAGTCAGTTTGCTCACGTGACATCTACGTTGTCAAGCTCAGTTTGAGCCTGTGCAGAACACTTGGCTATCAGGAGAAGTGCCCATGTTGAGCTTCAACTCAACTTGGAAATCAACGGGGTCGCTGTGTCCATTTCTTGTACTGTCTGTGCCAAAAACGGGCTTCAACTGTCTCAATGGAGTTCCAATGAGATCGCTCTATCCACTTCTTATACTGTCTATGGTCAAACTCCTTCGGCTAATAATAGCTGCCCTGGTTTGTACGGCTAGGAAACAAATTAATTACTGTAATAAATGTAAAACATCACTAAACACCTATAAATTTCACAATAATTTTTAATGTTAAAATGTATTTGTCGGGGACGCCCAAAGTATTTTCTGCTTAAAACTGCAGTGATCTAAAGACAGTCTCAAAAACACTTTTTTTAAATTAGACATTAGACAAACATACAAACAATAACATGACATCCAAAAAGACAACAATCCAAGATTTTCCAAAGTTACAGTCTCAAAAACACGGTTTGAAATCGCTGGTGTTTCTGATGTCACAAACGACCTCGTAACTAATCAGATCAACGTGTGATCGTCAACCAGTGGATCTCTGAGAGAGAACTCAAATATCTCCACAGTAAGGTTGTCATATCTCTCCCGCAGGCGCTGACAATCCTCAGCCTATATACGCAGGTATTGACAAGTTAGCAGCGGGTTCTCTGAAAGGAAAACTGTTCAATCTGTCATCTTAATTACCTTTCACATCCCATGAAAGCTGTGATTGCACCATTATATTAGCCTACCGTTGGATTCCTGTGTCACAGGGTCTAAGTAGCTGGAACAAGTGTTATACTGATAGTACCTTAAGGAGTTTGAAAGAATCAACCTTCTGTATTTAAGAGAATCTGTTTGACAGATGTTTACAGCTTTTATATGCCCTGCGGAACTACAAAAATAAAAAAGTTGTTCTTTTCTAAAGGTACTATCAGGACAATTGTATAACAATAGATTTAATGAGATAACTCTCCATTATGAAATGTTCAGCTAACTGAATTGCACAGACTGCACGTCTACACAGTATTTCACAAAGACCAAGATATGTGTCAATTACTCATGAATTTGTAAAGCAAGCACACTCTAATGAAGGAAGATGTTGGCGTAAAATATTCTTTTGCCAAAGAGTGGTCCTTTATGTAAAAAGCAAAAGTTCAGCTCAACACTAACAAGAACACGCAACGATAAACAGATGAACATTATGAACTGATCAAACAATAAACATAGCAGCTAATAACAAACAGGAATTAAAGAAAACACAGACATCATATAATTATATAATTATGACAGTAATTGACAGAAATATGTATTAGAGCATCTTTAAATTAAGTAAAATCAATAAAAGCCTACCTTCCGCTGGAAAAAATAGTCCCTGAGCGTGACCAGCTGCAGAAGTTACAGTCAGTCAGTAGAGAAGACTTTTAAATTAAAAGGACAAATGTGTTGTGAACACTGAGAAGCAAGATGCAACTGAAAAAATGATAGCGTGTCAGGGCACGGGAAAACCCCTTAACTGTTAAAAAGACAGTTTCGCAGCGGATTTCAAACGGATTTTTTTTTAAAAGACGAATATAGGACTGGCCTGAAGGAAGATGCTTTATCTACTGTGAATGCAGCAGGTAGACCTACTAGACTCACTCACTTCCAAGAACAAATATGCAAGTAATAAGGTACATATATATATACGCATATATATATATATATATATATATATATATATATATATATATACACATATATATATATATATATATATGTGTGTATTAGTGCAACTTTCATGAAGTAAAATCACTGAAATCTTTCCTTTCGCTGAGAAAAAATAGTCCCTGATCGTGAACAGCGTGTAATTTACATGAAGCTCAAATAAAAACAACAAAGGAACTGCAGTGTCGTGCAGTGATAAATAAAACCGTTGGGCTGAAGCGGTCATAGCCATGTTTTATCATGAATAAAGCACAGCTATTGACCAATCAGAATCAAGGAGTGGAACTAACTGTTTTTTAACTTGCTTTTACTATCTTTCATGCTTATGTTTTTTAAGTATGTCGTTGTTGTTTAATTCTGTTTTGAGATATAATTCATTTATAATATTTGTTCAATAAAAAAAACAACTAACTAACCATTTCTGTTTACGTTGCTTAGATTGGTTGCTAGGGGTGTTGTTTAGTGAATCATAGAACCGTTGGTTTTGTTTAAGCGTCTTAGCCATGAGCCATGTGTTATCGTTAATCAGAATCAGAATCAAGGACTGGAACTTAACGTTTTATAAAATTAAAACAATGTATAATGAAATATTTTAGATGTGTACACACAAGAAAATACATTAAAATTTTTGCACCATATTACATTTTTTTACCAAATGGTACACACACACAAAAGCAGATTACATTTTTAAGAATTTGGCAAAGGGCTTTTAACTTTATTTAAAAAAAGAATATTTCCTTAACACTTCTGTCACCAACTGCAAAAATACGTCGCAACGTCACGGCCGGTTCCTGACTCTACTTCCATTCACCCGTGAACGTCACGTTGATCGTTGTCGGAAGTCAGATATTTTCATTTATAAAGTTTTAAATATGTATATTTTTACGACAATACCGCACGGATTACCCTCAGAAGCCCTTCGTTTATCCCACTGGAGCCGGATGGATGACTATTGTGAAGGATTTATGCACATTTTTGAGACTTGAAGGAGCTGGACCCCATTTCTTCACATTATATCCACTGAAGGGTCTAAGATATTTTCTAAAATAACTGAAAATGTGTTCGTCTGAAACAAGATTGACATATGCATCTCAAACGGCTTGAGGGTGAGTAATGCATGGGTTAAATATCATTTTTGGCCAAACTATCCCTTCAAACACACTGGGTGCTGGGATTGTTAGCACTTTGACGGCACAGTCGGCTTCTTGATGTTTCCAACACTCAATGACTTAATCCGTGAGCATTAACTGTACATTACCTCTGTCTTTTAACAGAGCATTAGTGTATATCCTACAGCAAGACCAGCCAATGAAACCCCATGTTAACCAGAGAACAGATTGATATTGTGGGCCTAGCTCTCTGCACGCTATCTCCTCAGAGGAAAAGCCAATGCTGCATATTTCGTGGGTACAACCTGAAATCAGCAATGGTGTCGTTCTCAACCTTAACCGCTGTTGAAATATTATCTCAATGGAAGCGGTCTCCGCGAGCATCCTGGAGTGAAACGTTCACCTCAAACACACGAAGCTAAAGGGGCTCGAACAAAGGCTTGACATTTCCTACCAATTTAGACTGTGGCAACTGGCAAGACACTTTCATTGTATATGATGATGAATTAAATACAAGATGTTTTAACATAATCTGAGACATGGAATCGGTCCCCTTTTATGCTGGACTGTATGTTCATTGTGAAGATTGAGGCTTTACTTGGCCGAACCGGGTGGTATTTTTTTAGGAACAGTGTTGCATAAACTGCTCAGACTAATCTTAAAAGCTAATTAATTTCAATTTTATATTTGTAGTAATAGTATGCCTGTTACAGACTGTGCAATTTCGGCAATGCTATAAGATCATTACAAGTCACACTATATGGCTTGGGGTATTGGGTATGTAGACTGTACGATGATGATGCCTGATGAATCGTAAACTACGACTCCGAGTTAGTATAGAAGAGTAAAACGTCTTCAGCATGTGCTATTGGTGAACAAATAGAGCAAAATAATTGCCCTTTGGCAATTGTGGTTTTTATGTGCGCTGAAGAAAAGAGGAGGAAGCGAAAGAGGAGAATATGGACAAGGTCAATGCTAAGGAAAAGAGGCCAACTTGGCATGGCAAATTTAAAACAAATTTTTTGTCACCAAAATTACACATTTCAACATTTTCTTCATGTCTTAAAGGGGTCATGAACTGGCTTTTTAAATGTTTTAATTTTGTTGTTAACTCACCCGTTGGTGCACGTGGGGGAAACGTCCAATGTTGTCAAATGGCAACCGGATTCGCCCATACAGACTCGTTGATCAACTCAATAAAAAGTACCAATTTTTTTGCACTGCCTGCAAATAACCATGATAATCTGAATAAGTGCACACACCATTTACTGTAGTTTGACGTGAGTTTGGAATTCTGCATTGCGTTTTTTAATCATTTTTAATTCGCGTCATTTACAAAGATCCAGACTCAAAGATGGAGGGGTCCGTTACATTAATCTGCACTACATATTTTGTGCTTTCTAATTTATGCCAAAAGATGCTGTTGTGATTATAAAAATAAAAACAAAAACAGAATACTTGTGCACATCCCCAGTAGTACTATTATGTTTGATATGTAGCTAGCGCAATTACATTAAAGCTACACTGTGTGACTCTTTTAGTTTATTGTTAGCTAAAACACTTAGTTCTTTCAAAAATATATGTGCTCATTAATGTATCTTTACTTCGTTCAAGTAATAAAGTATTCTCTGAGTGTATCATATGCCATTGAAAATACATACGGGTAAGGGGTTCTAATGTCAGCCGCCATGTTGCCCCTCCATCTCTGAAAGTACATTAGCCAAAGAGGGACATACCCGTTAATTCAAGCTTCGCCTTTCACGTTTAGGTTTGAGTTAACACTCATGGGCGAGGTCAAACCTGAAGCCATGTTAATCTTGGACTACATTGGCCACCGTAGGAGTTAAAATGAAATTGGAATTGAGAGGAACAGTAATTAATATTCACTGGATGGTCATATACCTTTTCACCACTAGGTGGGGGTAAAAATCACACGGTGTAGCTTTAAAGGGGGGGGGGGTTTACTGCTTGTTTTCTTTGCATGATTGTGTTTATGGGTGCAATATAACATGTATCTGTGTTTTTTCTTTTTTTAAGTCTTATTTTTCATAAATTTCACCTTTATTGTAAGCCGCGCTCTCCTCTGTCCCCTGAACGAGCGATTCACTTCCTGATTCTATGAAAACACTCCCTCAGAATGACGTTGTGGGCTCAGATTGGTTCGTTTGGGCCGGTGTGTTGTGATTGGCTAAACTGTCGCTCACGTTGTCTGGAAGGTTAACGCCCATTACCTTTACCGGCGCAACGGGCATGCCAAAGGTGGATAACATAGACGGTGGATACACGTAAATAATGATGTGGAGACTGCAGTATCAGTGAGGCAGAATCAGACCGAGAAAGCCGCGATGAAGAGAGTCAAGCAGAACCTCAACACACACGGCTCTTAATAAAGGTTTCTGAATGATAATTTTATACATTTTTTAACCATATACACGTTTGTTTTACACAATAGCATCTGACTAGCAACGATAGGAACTGACTGGCTACTAATGTTAAACACAAACAGCGTCGGCAAGTTTACGTTCTTGTTTAAATCGAAAATAAAGTCATAAAGCATATATACATGAAAAATACATTTAAAACATTAGTACTTACGCAAAATTCAGGTCCATAATGTTTGTACGCGTTTGTCATTGACACAAAATAGCATAACCAGTAGCCTATAAAGCCAGCGCTAAGCATTTGAAAATAATAAAACACAAGGCTACGTCGGGAATTATACATGCAAATACATTTAAAATGATTAAGTCTTAGCCTACTTACAGGTTGTGTCCCAACAACTGCTGCCTCTTGTTTTAAAGTTGGATCTGCTTCATGTTTAGTAACGGTTTCTTGTTGAATTTTGAACTCGTGGAGATTCTGAAAGCTGTTTTCCAAAAATGCGCAGCACAGGGAGCTAGATTACGATCGTCACTTTCAGGAACATAATCAAACATAAATTGTATCCATTGTTGACGAAGTACAGCATCCGTGGGAAGTTCGAACACAGAAGACCTGACAGCTGCGTGAACAACACACTCGACGAGGAGCTGCTGAAATATGATCATGCCCGTTTCTGCATATTCCGGAGGGAGGGTTGATGCAAATGTGTGGGTTAGTGACGTACCATAACCCAGCTGTAGTCCCAATCAAGTCGTTTTTGTAGGCAATTATACTTCCTGATTTTTAAAAGACGATATCTCTGCTTACACTAAACTTTCAGCGTTGCAACTTTGCAGATACTGTTCATGCACCAACAGCAACATTACACACTATTTAAAATGAAAAAAGTGAAATCGCTGTAAACCCGCCCCTTTAAAACAACTCCATACATTCATTAATCTTACCTTTGGAAAATCCTAGGTTAGGAAGAATTTACAAAAAAAAAATTAAGAAGATTTTTAAATATAAAAAAGATTTAAAAAACATTTAGAAAAAGTCTCAAGATAAGAACATTCTTAAGTGTTTTTGGGAATATTTGAGGTTACACTTTATTTCAATGGTAGACACTACTGACTACAAATAACTTTGAAACTACATGTCAACTAACTCAGTCAGTAGAATAAGTTGACATTTATTTGCAAAGCTACTCATAGTAAGTAGAATGTTTAAAGTGGACCATCAAAATAAAGTTTTAGCATACATAATATTCTTAAATAAGAAAATAAGTATAAAATAGCCATTAAGAAGAGTTTTATTCTTAGGAATAGTATGTGACCTGCATTGATGTATTAGTGTGATGCCAGACAACCTGATCTCATGAGAAACTGTAGCTAATTTACAATTTCAGATTGATTATTTATTTTTAATTTAACAAAAATATGTAATAAAAGTGATAGCATGATAGCCCACCCCTAAACATAACCCTCAGTGGGTCGAAACCAGATGAATGACATCATACCAATTCACCTCCAATTGGTAAAAAATGTAAAATGGTTTCAAACTCCCATTTAGCATGTTGGACATGATGTCTTTGCTGCAGTTTAGCATCCTGACAAATATTTAAACAATTATATCACTTTAACTGCGCTAGCTGCCATTTTCCTGACATGACAACACAATTGTGGTCTCTTTTTGTGACTTTCAATGAGACACAACTGTGCCTGCAGTTCTTTTGAAGGCTGCGCCAAGTTTCCCACCCACAAAGCCAAAGCTTGATCTAACCAACATGAAATGTTCCTGTGATGTTCCTAAAGGAGAAATAAATAGATTTGAGGAAAAGTAAAAGAATGCAACACCAGTGGAGCTGGTACTTAAAAACACTTGAATATTCGGGTTATAGATAAGCTCCTTTCATACCTTTCAAGATTCAAGAATTTTCATTTCTTCAAGAACCAACTTTGTCACCGATATGTCTCCTTATATTCCTTGCTTGGAGAAATAAAACAGTTGTTGGTGGACAGTAAGAGTGTATATAATTAGATTGATGTTTGATCTTAAAATTAATGGATCCAAAAGCAGCTAGAGGAACCATTTTTCGGTTCTCAAAGAGCCTTAAAGTTAAAAGTTCTCAAAATAAACGTTTTTCTTCTTACAGTGCATTCACACCAGACGCGAATCTACCGCATCTAGTTATACGCTTGAACACTTTGAATCCATTTTGCGCGTCAAGAGCAAAATTGACACGTGTAAAAACAAAAGTTTGTAGTGAAATTTCTCCAAAAGTTATTAACCTCTCCTGTGATTTTTTTTCTCTCTTACGTCCAGACACAAACTTATGCACATGTATGTTGTTAGTTGTCTTTACATTATAGTATTTTATATAATCGAGATATGGAATAAATAACATTTAATATAAAATGAACATGTCTCGTATATTGAAATAAAGTTGTAAGTGCAAGTGATAAATAATTGATGGAAACTCTAACGCGAATTGACGCCAAAGTTCAGATTTCCACTCGGGCGGCAGGCACTAATTCACGTCATTCGCTTGAATGCACAAATAGCACTAGGCACCAGACACTCATTTCCCACGAATTTCACGTCTACCGTGCCGCGCTCTCACGCCTCATTCGTGCCACAGGAATTTTTACGTGCGTAACACATCTTTGCATTGACTTAACATTAAAATCACTTGCGCCTTTTGTAAAAGAACCTTTTGTGCAATTGAAAGATTCCATGGATGTTGAAGATTCTTCATGGAACCGTTGATTCCAATAAAGAACCTTTGATTTAATGAGTTTTGATTAAGTGGATGACACTTTGAGACATTGTTGAGATCTCCTCTGGAACATTAGAGACTCTTGTCGGGTCTTGAAAAGAAACATCTGAGAAGAAACAAACTTAACTTGTTCTTTATTAATCTTATTGCTGTCTTAAAGGGTTAGTTCACCCAAAAATGAAAATGAAGTCATTAATTACTCACCCCCATGCTGTACCAACCCCCAAGACCTTCGTTTGACAAATGAAGATATTTTTGATTGAATCTGAGAGCTGGATCACTCCTCCATAGACTGCCTAAGGGACTGGCTCTTGACGGCCAATAAAGTCATTAAAGAAAATGTTTAAATATTCAATGTGCCTACAGTGGCTCAATTATACGTTTATCAAGCGACGAGACTTTTTGTCGAGACTAATCTCCTTATCGGCGCATGCGTGAGAACTAATATGACAACGTTCTTCTTCGATTACTTCTTGTTACCGGCTGCTCACCGCTTAGGAGTATTACCGCCACCTACCGTATATGATGATGATCCATATATAAGGCGCTCCGGATTATAAGGCACACTGTCGTTTTTTGAGACGATTAAAGGCTTTTAAGTGCACCTTATAGTGCGGAAAATACGGTAATTGAAAAGCGTATGTACAGGGCAGATCTTCCTCTGCTTGTAAACAGAAAGTTTTGCACTTCCAGCTATATCAGCACATCATCTTATACGGTAGGTGGCGGTAGTACTCCTGAGCGGTGAGCAGCCGGTAACAAGTAGTCGAAGAAGAACGTCGTCATCTCAGTTCTCGCACATGCGCCCATAAGGAAGTAATGGAATAGTCAAATAAAGTCGTTAATTATGTTTTTTCGCACAAAAAGTAGTCTCGTCGCTTGATAAACTTATAATTGAGCCACTGTAGGCACATGGAATATTTAAACATTTTCTTTAATGACTTTATTGGCCGTCAAGAGCCAGTCCCTTAGGCAGTCTATGAAGGACTGATCCAGCTCTCAGATTAAATAAAAAATATCTTTATTTGTGTTCCAAAGATGAACGAAGGTCTTACGGGGTCTTAACTAACCCTTTAAGCCTGGTTCACACGGGACAATTTAAAAATTGTTGGACGATTTTCCAAACCTGAGAAACCCCACACAAGGCGATAAAAAATGATGGGTCTAAAAGTTTTGGTCGTACAGTGTGTGGTGTGCAGCCACACGGCAAAATCCACACATCACACACAAACCGATATGACTCCTGGGCATTCCCAGGTCAGATGGAAAATCTCGCAAAATCCCTGAAGATCAAACGTGACTTCAGAGTAAACAATCATGGCGGACGAAGAGGATGCAGTGGCGATAGTTTGTTTTTAACCGGAAAAGAACAAGAAAAGTCGATGGTCACAGAAGTGAGACAACGCGAAGCATGGACTATACTTGCTACATCATGATATGTTTTGATTTCATTTCCCGGCGCTTCCTCTGCACCTCGCTTTCTGATTGGCTACATGCCATAGTCTACAGGCTGAGCAACCTATGCTCATTTGTGCACACACGAGGAGAAATCGGACCAAAAAAATGCAACATGTTGAGATCGGAGCAGTCCTGATGTTCTTCCAAGCAGACTAGAGCATGCTTAACACAACGCACATGGAAGGATTATCTGATTTGATTATTTTACGATAATCAGAGCATCCTTAAGATTGTCGGAAGGGCTAAAATCAGCCTTATCCTGCTGTGTGAACCAGGCTTTAGAGAAGCATCTGAGGTTTGTTGTGGAGCTCCAGAGTTTTTTCTCCAGTGCTCCAGAAGATGGCAGACATGACTTTATGTGAGGGCCCAATGGAAAAACCATTTAACAGTGTGGCAGGATGTGTTGTGTTGCCTTGTGTCAAGCTGTTTTTGTTTGGCAAATGACTTTAAAAGAATGGTGCCTATAAACAGGATAGAGATGATATGAGACATAAAACCAAAAAAGCACCAACGAACATGGTGTAATTTCCCAGACTAGGAGCATCCAGTCATCTAACGGGTTTGTCCATTTATAAGAGGATTTTTTTTTAAATAACTTAATTGTGATTGTCATTCGTCAGCCTAATGGTCTTAACAGGCCTCGAGTCCTAGCTTTAGTCATATTTTGTGACATGAACTATGCGTCATGCAGCTCGCACCAGTCATGGAAATGGAATGTGAAAGTTGAATAACGATTGAATTTACCTTTCAAACAGATTTGTATTTATTTAAATATGAAAATGTAAAGTCATAATATATTTATATAACTTACTGTGTTCTATAAAATGACATGACTGGGTGAAAGTCAGTGCAACTGTTTGATATTACAAGAGCTAAAGAGCTGAAATGACTTGGCACCATATGGCTCACGGTACAGGGTCCTGCTCAACAGTCAGTGTTATTACAGCATTAAGACTCCAGTTTTCTCATGATGGTCTTTTCTCTCATTCGTATAAAGACTCAGTCCACTGACTGAGCTAATATCTTCATGGATATTAAGGCCTTAAGGAGTAAATTGGGAGGAAGATGCTATGCATGCCCATTATGCTCACTCGGTTGCTTTTATAGCCCTGGAGATGTGCGTTATGACATCATAGTTTAGCGCTACTGCAGTGCTGCACTGCTACCGTGTGAAGAAGTTTTGTGGATGATGTATGGCCAGAAAACTCACCGCCGTGATGCAGGGGTGTGCTGAGTGGTTGCAAGGTCACTGTTATGCGGTTGCTAGGGTGTTCTGAATGGTTGCTAGGGTGTTACTATCCAGTTTCTAAGGTGTTCTGAATGGTTATTAGCAAATTATTATGTGGTTGCTTGGTTGTGGCTGCAATGTCATTGCTATGCTAGGTTGTTCTGAATGGTTGCTAGGGTGTTGTGTGTCATTGTCAGGGTGGCACTTTGTGGTTGCTAAGGTGTAACCCTGAGTGGTTCCTAGCATGTGACTACTGTATGCTTTTGCTGGTGTGTTGTTGGTGGTTGGCAGGGCATTGTTATGCGCTTGCTGAATGGTTGCTATGTTGTGTGTCATTGTCTGGGTGTTACTATCCAGTCGCTAAGGTGTTCTGAGTGGTTATTAACTAATTATTATTTAGTTGCTTGGTTGTGGCTGCAATGTTATTGCTATGCTAGGCTGTTCTGAGGTTGTTAGGGTGTTGTGTGTCATTGTCAGGGTGGCACTATGCGGTTGCTAAGGTGTACCCTAAATGGTTCCTAGCATGTTACTACTGTATGTTTTGCTTGGGTGTTGTTGGTGGTTGGCAGGGCATTGTTATGCGGTTGCTGAATGGTTGCTAGGGTGTTGTGTGTCATTGTCAGGGACCAGGGTGTTACTATCCAGTAGCTAAGGTGTTCTGAGTGAATATTAGCACATTGTTATTGGGGATGCTAGGTGTTGTTGGTGGTTGTAAGCACATTGCTATGCAGTTTTGTGGGGTGCTGGTGTTTTTTTTGCTAGGTTCTTCTGGGTGATTTTTAGCATGTTCCTGTGTGGTTGCTAAGGTGCTTTGAGTGGTTTCCCGGGTTTTACAGTGTGGCTACTAAGGTGTTTTTTTTTTTTGCATATTGCTATGTGATTGCTAAGGTAGTCTGAGTGTTTATTAGAGTGCTGTTATATGTGGTTGGTAAAGTGTGGCTGTTCGGGTGTTGCTAGGGTGTACCAAACAAAGGTGATCATTAGGTGACGCTATGCATTTTTAAGGTGATTTTGGGTATTATGTGGTAGCAACCACAACCATTATGTGGTTGTGGTTGCTAGGACATTGCTAGGTGGTTAATAGGGTTTTCCTAATGGTTGCACACATAAGGTACAAGACAAAATGTAATAATTAAGGTGCAATCATAGACAAAAAATGGTCCATTGATTAGTGATGTATGAACACAAAAGTCACTTTTAACCATGCAAATTTGTTGGTCAATGCGGTGAATCAATTTGAAATCTAAATGGGAAAATCTTTGGATTCCTGGGATTCTGATATCTTTTTGTATTTATTGTAGTAATTGATTTTATTGAACAATTACTTGCTTTTGAGATTATATTTGAACCAATTATTATTTCCTCATTGTAGGTATGTATTTTTTAAAGTCAATTTAAAGGCTATCGTTCATTTATATTGCAACATGACATCATGACTTTTGCGTAAACATACACGCCACTTTCAAGTCAAGTGGCGTATTATCTATACGCATTTTGAGCTATCCACGTGTATGCGTGTACTGTATGTCTACGCCGTTAACGTCCGAGTGATTCCACATGTATGTACATGCCGTCAAATGTCCAAGCGAAATGAAGCAAAATGTAGATCTACATCTGGGGAGCGATATTTTCTTTCCTAGGATGGTAGGGGAAGACTCATACATGCTATTAACCCCAGTGATTGGTAGGTTTAGGAACAGGGTTGAGGTAGGTCATATATTTATGTACAGTAATATTGTTAAGTCAGCGGCGTTCATAAACATGCTGAAAAGCGATTATGCATGTTGATAGCATGCCAAAAATGGAAATACGAATTGGCGTGTCATACACACGCAATTTCATGAGATCAGTCTGTATATTACCACAATTACTTGATTACCAAAATAATAATTTTTGACAGCCCTAGATTAGTTAAAACATTACAAAATGCACCAGCTTTGTTCAGCATTTTGTGACTTTCAGTGAAATAAAAGACTATTTTTCCAATTTTACCATTGAAGATTTCTTAAACATAGTGTTAAAATATCGCCTTGTCTTGTCTTATGAGGTAAATGTATCTTCACACCCCTGATACACACACACAAGTTTGCTTGACTACCTAAATCGGGACATTTCATAAACGTAATGGTTTTTATACTGTACAAACTGTATATTCTCTCCCTTTACACTAAACCTACACTGTAAAAATGAATATGCTTTATCTAATCAATAGAATTGTGGCAACAGATTACAAGCAATATTATTAAATAAATTTAACAAATTAGAATTGAGTATTAAATACAGATACAAATTTGTCCCCAAAATAAAGTTAAGTATACACACACACACAAACACGCACAAACGTGTGTACATATGGCTGCAAATATTACTCCATTAACCCACTGCAATCACCTTGTCTGTTTCTTTATTGTCTTTCTACACTTTTACAACCTCAACAAATTGTTTCTTTTCAGAAGTAATTCATGGGACTCAAACTGTCGAAATCTCCAGGGGGATTTAAAGTGTGTGTATGGGCTTCTTGCACGTCTGCGAGCCATAGAGTGGCGTGTGGCGAAGCATTCTGCAGCCTTGATTTAAGTCGAGCACCAAACGAGCTGTCAAATGCACTAGCTTTCCAACAATTTTGTTTTGCCGTAAAAAAACACGATTTTTTTAATTGTGCATGCTCATTTCCTAATCGTCCTCGGGAGACTTGAACAAGTCGGAGAAGTGCGGTCCGCTTTATCAAGCTCTGCCAGACAGCTACCTATAATAAATACCACTTCTAAATGCTTTGGATTGTGTGTGTCTTAATTTTCAGGAAACAGACAAAGCCTGTTTCAAACCAAATAAATACGCGGTCATATCTCAGCAAAGTAGCAGCCTCATTATTACTCTAGGTAAGTGAATTCTATTCCAGAAACAAATTATAATCTCCTTTAATGACTAAAAAATATAAATACCGATGTCAGATTCAACCACATACTCCCTGAAAATAGAATATTACCTCTTCAGCGCTGGCCCCTTGAGGGAGTTTTGCTCACTTTTTCCTGTTTTTACATTCTCATGTGGTTTAAAATTGCAAGTGAATGCGCTCTCAGTGCGTTTGGGTCGTGCACAGTGTATTGTCATTTTTCATTCAGAACTTCAAACCCTTTCGTTTAAAAACCAGTGAGGAACACAGCCACAGACATGGAGGTAACCGGAGATGTTTTCACAGTAGTTACCCTTCGGTTTGCTTTACTGAACTAGAGCTCCTCATGAGAAAACGAGAGGGCAGTGTTAAGTGCCGAGGATTGAACTCGCTTCAGAAACGCACACAAACACAATCCATTATTTAGTTGGGCTGAAGAGAATCCTGGAGTGTAACGGAAGCAGATCAGGGACCACAAAGCCAGGGTGTTTTATGGATGTAGAGGGGAAAAAAAGGAATTTAAAAGAATAGTTCACCCTCTAATGAAAATTTTGTCATCATTCACTCACACTGGGTTTTTTCAAATGTTGTATTTCAGACCACAAAAGGGGAGATTTAAAAAAAATGACCCGCTCACTTTCGTCCATGTAATGAATAGCGACCAAGCTTGAGCTTCGAGATCATTCGTTAGACTCTATTAGCATCGCAGTTCCCTCCATCTCGCCCAGAAAACACACAAGTTGTGAGAACTCAAGGTTAATAAATGAACATGTCAACATGAAATACAAATTGTAGAAACCCCCTCAAAAGTTAATAAAATATCACCGAACCGGTTTGTCTGTTGACAGATGTGAACGCTATAACTTCTTGTGACAACAAACACAACAGATATGTTCACCTCAGAAAAGAAGGCACATGAGTTTATGTCGCATTTATATTAATCTTGATTTTTCTGGGCAACACAGAGTGAACTATAGGACACCAACATTGTGCACAGAAAACCAACGGCGGGTCAGGATTTCATTAATAAATACATTAAATGTACTCACCAGGGTGAGTAATGATAAATACATTTTCACTTAAGGGTGAACTATCCTTAAGCAATAGAGAGGGGCATTATGACGTCAAATTAATCTTGAAGTCAATGGGATTTTTTTATTGGGTTTTGGTTAAATGGCTGAAATAAGGTATGTAGTGAACACAAGCTCAAGATACTTTCACTATTTATTGTACATCATAAAATACTATTTCAGTTTAAACATTTCGCTTTTAATTTAACATGTTACTTGCTTTTTCCTTGTAAATTTATTAGCAATTTCCGAGAGAAAATTTATTAAAAAGTAAATCAATTACTATACAGTTATTTTTTCCTGTGGAACCCAAAAGAAAAAAAATTGAAGAATCTTCACACCGATATTTTACGTCCGACAGCACTTAGTAACCACATCTACCGAGTTCATAAAACAAAGGCACAAAAACTGTAGTTTGCACTAACTTGTGCACTAACTTCTCTAAAGGCATACATTAGCTTTATATGCAACATGACATCATGACTTTTGCGTAAACATACACGCCACTTTCGAGTCAAGTGGCGTGTTATCTGTACGCATTTTGAGCTATCCGCGTGTATGTCTACGCCATTAATGTCCGAGTGATTTCGCGTGTCTGTACACGCGTCAAATGTCCACGCGAAACAAAGCAAAATGTAGATCTACATCTGGGGAGCGATCTTTTTTTCCTAGGATGGTAGGGGAACACTCAAAAATGCTGTTAACCCCAGTGACGGGTAGGTTTCGGGGATGGGGTTGGGGTAGGTCATATATTTATATATACAGTAATAACATTAAGTCAACGGCGTTCATAAACACGCTGAAAAGCGATTATGCGTGTTGATATGCCAAAAATGGAAATACGAATTGGCGTGTCATACACACGCTACTTCATGAGATCAGTCTGTTATATGAGAAACAGACTGTAATTTTAAGGCCCACTGAAGTGCCTTGGTAAGCGCAGCCTTGTTTAATGCATTGACGTGATTCCCACTAAAACAGGAAGCTGAGGCGGGACATATTGAATGGCTCCTCCCCCTTATCAAATAGCCAATAGCATTTAGTTTCCCACACAGACTGCGAGTCATACTTGACGGCGCCATGGAAGCGAATCTGAGATGATATGTTGGATTCAATAGTACCGTTAGAGGTGTGAATAAATTCTAACCATTCTAACCAAACCGGAATAAAACTCGAAGCGTTTGAGCAACCAAACACACCTATTCAGCCCATATTGTGAAGTGCCAACAGTGGCGTTGGCCAGGTGGTGTTTATAGCAGAGGGGGCGGAGCTTTAGATTCTAGAGAGCATTTGATTGGACAGAAGATGTGATGAGAAGCTTAAGTCTGTGGTTATGACATAACAATCTGTGATCCATTTTAGCGGAAGTGAGAGACTAAGTTCTGAATGCTTATCCCTCATAAATGTGAATTTTGTCATTTTGGAGCACACCAGCTTATAGATAACAGCAAGGCTAACATATTCATACTAAAAGCTAAAAAAGTTAAATGTCTCTCTCTGCATCTTCAAACTGGTGTGTTCGGTCGCAACATATATGAGCTGATAAATAAAAATAGCATATTTACGTTGGGGTCAATTAATACTTCATAGAGACAGATTTGCAATTCCAACAAGTTCCGCAAAAGTTATATAATGTTTTGAATCTCTTGAGGGGTTGCATTTTTCATCATCCAGGACGGATTTGGCTGTACATGTTCCACGATGAGCAAACATTTTGAGGTTGGTAGATATAATTGCGGTTACATAGTGTGCCCGTGGATGAGCAGATGTGCAGGTTCCTGCAGGTCACGCATGTACACTTGCACAGGATGCCTCTGGAGAAGGTGTGACATGCCGTTTGGCAGCGTGATCACGGAGCCACTTAGTCTCTGATCTTCATCATGATAGATGAGATTAGGTGAACCACACAAAGACTAACTGTTTGCATAAGTCAGATGTGTTGTCATCTTTGGATGCACATTTAAGAACTTTGGTTGGTTGTATGCCATTGGTAAAATGGGAAGCACAGTTTGGCTGGTTAGCATGGGCAGCGTTAGCATGGTTAGCATTACATTAGCGGTTTGATGGCTGCTGGAAAATATATTCTGAAAATGAAAGCTTGCAAATCTCCAAACCAGATGTTTTGCTAACATCCCAATTAAGTTATTAAAACATTATTTCTGGATGTTCTCTAAATGTTCTCTAAAACACCAGATCAAAAAATTGTGAAGTTTAAGGGAACGGGAATGTTACTTTTGAATGTTATCTGAAACAAGTAGTGATGGTTGCACTTCATTTTAATGTTTCACTTTAGACATTCTGTCGACTATAAGTTGACACTACGCACATGTCCACTAACCTTCTCATTAGAGTATAACAGTAGTTGAGTATTAGTAGACTGGTAGGGTATGCAACATAAGTTGAAAAAGTTCGCAGTAAAATGTCTGTTGGGGATCATAAAAATTAAAAGTGTTTGCAGATATTAAGCAGACAGTTGACTAATACAATCAATTGGATCACAAGTGGGTGACGCTAAATAAAGTTGTAAACGGGGTCTAAAACAACAGAGGCAGTTGAAAACCCATTCAACCGGATTGTAGCCTGATTAAAACCAGACCATTCTCAGTTGTAACTGAGTTATGGTCTGGCAAAGCATCATAGACAAATCATTTCCAGAGGGGCGTAACCAACGGACGTCACAGGAAGACCTAAAACCAATCAGAGCATTGAAGATGATGTATGCAGAATGGCGGCCGGCAGAGAAACATCTACGAGTGTTGTTCTTTGCTCAGTTAACAAAAAGGAAACGTTCAATTCGCTTAAAACAGACGCGTTAGCTGATTAGAAAACGAGTAATGTTTGACGGCAGAATCCATCTTTGTAATGTAGGCTACAAAATCTGCTTCAAAATCCCAGCGTTGTCGTCATCGCGTAAACCCCGCCCCAACGTTTCTGATTTGTGCAACAATTTCGACTGATTGGAAATGGGCTTGAAGGAACTCCCTGCCAGACTAACTTTCAGAGCAAATCTAAATTTGCCATAAGTTGTCTGGGTTTTCCCAGGCTAACCGGATTGCTTTCATAGTGTAAACGCTCATGTGGTCGAATGTGCTAAACGCCACCAAAGCTGTGTCTCTCCACCTAAGTTTTTGCATTTACGGATGACAACATTGTCAAAATGATCCCCACAGATTCACACAGATCCATGAAAATGACTAAAAATGCTATATTATTCATGCCAAGCCAGTAGGTGGCGATGCCACTTTGTGAAGAAATACAGCGTGCCTATAGACTGAACAAGTAATACACATGTGCATGACGTCACCGTTTCACAAATTCATGTTTTTAGTAGTTTACTCCCAGATCGATAACGTTATCGTTTTCAAAAACTTTTAAACCCATTTTCAAAAGTTTGTGTTTTCAGGCTCCCAAAAATTGCGCCGTCGTGTGTAAATGAACAGCTAAATGCGTTAAAAGTTGTATGTTTTTGGTTAAAACTGGTGTCATGTAAATGGCCCCTACGTGAGAAAAGAATTCATGTAATTTTTAAGATGTAGTCTTTAGATTTGTTTCCTTCCAAATGTGTGAATTTAAAGGGATAGTTCACCCAAAAATTTAAATCACCCCATGATTTACTCACCCTCAAGCCTTCCTAGGTGTATATAACTTTCTTCGTTCAGACTTACATTATCGGAGTAAAAAAAAATATCCTGACTCTTCTAAGCTTTATAATGGCGGTGAATGGAGGTTGAAATTTTGTAGCCCCAAAAAGTGCATCCATCCATCATAAAAGTAATCCATACGACTTTGGGGGTAATAAAGGCTTTTAAATTGCGAAGCTATTCATTTGTGTAAGAAAAATATCCATATTTAAAACTAAAATATCCAGCTTCTGGCAGACGGTCAGCACAAGTTGACCCACGCTATCTTACGAACCAATTTGTACGAATTTGTACGAGTGATTAAAAAGTGGCTAATTCGTACTAATCCATACGACCTCACTCATACGAATTCATACGATTTGTCTAAACCCACGTGATGGGTAGGTTTAGGGCGGGGTTGAGTTGACTTACGGCAAAAGAGTAACACTTGACGCGATGTAGGACTAGCGTAAGCTTTAACGCCTCTCGCGGTTCAAACTAATAGGGCTGGACAACAAAACCAAACAGCTTTCTGTTGGTTAACATGATGAATTTACAATACCAACTTGAACCCGTTATGAAATCTATCTAAATTTTGCAAAATTGCATGTATTCATTTCGAAGTGACAAATATTCGGTAGACAAAGGTAAATGCGACTTAAAAATGAGGAATATCACAAGATATTCATTACAAAGAAACCAATAATGTAGGATTTGCAGTCCTGAACTAATTGGTTCAATAGATATAGGATGTACCAAAAACATGCTGCATCAAAGATTGATTAAGTCTGGATGGCTGGGCAGAGAATGCAATTTGTTGTTTGGGCAAATGCGCACTGAATTGGTCATTTTTAACTTTAACAATAGCTGACCTCATCAAACAGACGGAAAACCTTTAACTTTGAAGACACCAACACTAACAGCTCATGCTGACACAGCAAACGGTGGCAAATGAAGCATTTTTCAGCGCTGCTCAAATGGACCCTATTCCAAACAGTTTATGCTCCATTAAAAGTAATTGCCTATTTCTCTAAGTAGTAAGGGACCTTTTCTGGTAATTTGTATGCATGCAAGGGCTCTAAAAACCCGAGACCCCCTGCCACCAGAGTAAAAGAACCGAAACAACCAAAAAGTGTCTTTAGTACAATAATATGAAGCTTATAATTTAATGACTGCATGTGTTGTTGTTATAAGGTATTTGATTTATATTTACAAAACAAGACTTTGTAAGTCTGAATTAAGGCTAAAGAGCAGTATAATTAAGATGAAAAGTTCTGCTGTTGATGCAATTCTAGCCGAAAAACTAATTCTTAATTTGAAATATTGGCTGGGCCACATAGGTCTACATTTATTTACACAAATAGGTACAGTATCACTTCTTAAGCCAAGTTCACACTCTAGGATTTCAAGCCCGATTTGCAAATCGTTGAGCTTGCCGACAGGTCAGGTGTTCTCGCGTGCAAATCGCGGGGATTAGCGGACGATGAACGGTTGCCAATCTGTTAGTATGAAAAAGCCAACAACACATTAAAGACGCTCGCAGATGTGTGTTCGCTTGTTGTGTTCTTCGTCTTCTTCGCGGGATATTGATGCATGTGCTGTTTTGCATAATTTCTGGTTCGTCTTATCGTGTGATTTTTCATGACAAAACATGGTTTGTAGACAAGATAGAATTGTTGTTGTCAGCTCGTGTAGTGCGTTACCTCCTGTTGTGGATCAATCACGTTGTGTTGTGTGGTGTGAACGGCTCAACAACTTGAACACTCCTGATTTCACTGACTGCGTTTACATGCAGCCAATAACCCGTTCAAAACCGGGATATTAGCAATAACCCGGTCGCGAACGGCCATGTAAACACCGGCAAAAACCCGAAAAATGCTCATATACCGGATTTTAAAAACCGAGATATTATACCTGGGGTACCCCTTTTCTAACCCAAATTTTTGGTCATGTAAACGCGTATCGGCATATCCCCATAGTGATTTGTGTTCTGAGCATGTTCTATTCGCAAGGAATCTTGGTCTTTTGAGTAGAGAAACTTCGGTAACACTTTACAATACGTGTGCACTAATAAGCATTAATTCATGCTTAACTAATGCACAGATAATACTGAATTAATGTGTTACTTATGATTATCTAAGCTATTCATTAATGATTACCACATTAGGAACTAATTAAGAGTATGTCAGGTTAATGTATTCGTTCATACATGAATTGTTATTAATTAAATATGTAATTGTGGATTAATTCCATAATAACTCATTTTTTTAACTAATAGTGTTAATTAATATGTTAATTACCAGAATGAGCCAAAGCCTTGTATTTCAACTTCCAGATAATATGACAGGTACACTAATATGCATTAATAAATGATTAATTAATTAATTGTTAATGCAAATCCATGTGCAAATTACTACAATTACTAAATGACTAGTTAATAATGATGTGCCTCAACAAGTAAAGTCATAACATAATGATACCTTTGCAAATCATTAGCTAATGATTAATTAAGGCAGACAACTGGAAGTTGAAGTGCATAGCTATGACTAATTGTGGTAATTAACACATTAATTTACACTATTAGTTAATAAAATATGTTATTAAGGAATTAATACACAATGACACAGTGAATTAATAGCAATTCATGTATTACTTAATGTATTAATCATATAGACTTTTTATTAGTTGCTGATGCAGTAATCATTAATTAATGGTTTAGTTCTTCATTAGTTATACATTAACTCATTATTATCTGTGCATTAGTTAAGCATGAATTAATGCATATTAGTGCACACGTATTGTAAAGTGTTACCGAAACTTCTCTGCGCTTACAAAAATCCGCGTGCAGTATACCGGAAGTAAACATGGCGAGACACAGCACAGCATACTTTTGGAGCGAGGTCAGTAACGTTACCAGCATCTAAGCGCAAACAAAGACGATCGCTATCTGCCCCGAACTATTCATTATCCACATGCTGCTATTATTGTTGTCTTTGGATGCAGGAAGAAGAATCAGAAACTGACGCATTTTGCGTCTTAAGGTTGTCCGTACGTCTAAGACGCTAACCGCGCGTCACCGTTTCCATCGGGATATTGCAATTCCATGTATACAGGAGAAACTCCCCTGCTCACGCATGTAAACGGGTTATCCCTAATGTTTCAGAAACCCGAAAAGTGACCTTAACCCGACCATAACCCGACAATTGGCTGCATTTAAACGTAGTCATTGAGAGCAAGTCATGTAGTGGGAACCGCACAGTTCAGCCCGATGTTTTAAAATCATGTAGTGTGAACAAGGCATTACATGAATCACACAGACAATTAATTTCAGTAGAAGTTGACGTTAGCATATTGCTAAGATAATATTGCGGTACACCAGTATGTCAAAAATAGGATGCACACCATATATTTTGCTTGCTGCAAAGCATAATGGGAATACCTTTTCAATCAATACTGTAGATTTCAGCCAAAATGAGTTAACGTGACCTTGTAAAACGTTTCAACACCATCTGAAAGTCAGTGGGCAGCGCACTAGATTTTGGTACCATTGATTTCGGTGTTTTTTGTGTCATTGTGCAATCTTTTCATTATTTTTATACTAAAACTTTTGGCAAACTGCAAAAAAAACTGTCTTTAACAAGTCTAATCATGTTTAAGTTCTGTGATTTAACAATTGCAAGATGGTGGTTTTCCATGAATTCTGACTTGATAAAAGAAAGGTCTCTTAACCTGGGCAAACTAGTTATACCCTTTTTTAGATAGTTTTTCGTGCACTTGTCAGCAAACAACCTTAGGCTGGTTTAACTTATTTATGGCATTTAGCTACATTCGGGGACAATTTGTGCCTAGTGGGATTTGAAAATGGCTCTTTGTAGCTGTAATAGTTCAAGGATAGTAGGGTTCAGATCCCATACAGTAAATGGAACTGACTTTTTTTCAATCACTTTGAAAAAATAAAATGGTTGGAGAACTTTGAGTACATAAGCTGCCAAATTCTTTCTCCCTAAAGCTGATTTAATCAAATCTCCTGACAGTTGAATGGAAACTAAACTCCTTTCAATGAAGAGCTCAAAGCACTCAACTTGTCACCTGCCAGGAAATTTCAAGTAAACTAAAACAAAGTGTTCAATAATAAGATAAACTGAGAAGAAGGTAAATATATGTCATCTGTTTAAAGGTGGAAGGAAAATGATGCTGCCTGCGATGAGTAAGGTGAACCTTTAGTGTTTGCCGCTGACAAGTCTCTCGGTGTTAAAGAGAACATTATAAAGAAGCAGACTGATATATCTTTAGTGAGCAAGAGACATTTAGCAGCCCATTCGTCTGCGCTTTGTTGAACCAGAACGAAGACTAGTCTTTTCTTGAGGGTTGATTGATCTTTGCTCACAATTAGTCATGGCTTATGCAAAGCAGTTTTTGGCCCAAAACCTCAGTCCATTACAAGTTTAGGATGGGAATTCAAATGGGTTTTGTTTGACTATGAGATGCGAGTGACTAAACAGTTTTAAAGCAGTAGTCTAGTAAACAACTGCAGGTCACGTGGAGTTACGTCACTTCGCAGGGTCTTGGATCGGAGTGAGAAACTACTCAGTCATAGACGTGATGAATTTCCAAAATACCAGATAGCTGGTTGTGACCTTTCCATTAACTTTGATCCCACACTGGCATCTGTTTTACAGTAGAAAAGCCAAGGAAAGGTCCATGACTTGAGTCAGCGCTTGGTTTCCTGAAACGGTAATTTCCTCAAGCCGTAATTACAACGTGTTTCACATAAACATGGGAAGTGTGAGGGTGCATTGTTGGTTTACACATAATATGTCCATTACAGGGACAAATATATCATCTAACCTCCAAACCTGTATGCATTTCTATCTTCTGTCAGATAGACAAGAAAGCGTGAGAAATTGAGCAGTAGAATTGGGGAAGCGCATGAATAATAGATCGCTACTGTTGGGGAGGGGGGTGCTTTATTGTCCGAGCGCTCTCTTGTGCTGTGTCCACCAATGGCCTGCTGGGATAACATTGTTAGTCTCCGAACTGCCACAACCGGAGTGGAGAACGGTAGCCGTGCCACCCAAGCCAAACGTTGACGCTTTCAATTCCTCCACAGCTTGAGTCATGCCCTTTCAAGGCTGCGTTAAATAAAATACATAGCAACTGTGTCTAAGTGGACTGCCTCTGCGCCTATTGTCTGAAATCCAGGAGAGGCTGATGCAAATATCGAGCAGTCGCTGACATCAAAGGTCAGCTCTTCAAGGTGACGAAGGACGCAGACCCTTGGTGAACTGTTTCGACAGGCATAAAAAGCCTTTCGTTTTGGATTTATCTCACTTCTTTTGATGCCACTGGTAGCATCTAACGCAATATGATCGGGCCCACAGGTGTTCGATTACGTCATTGCGTCTGTACTAAATGAATCCAAAAGCTAACCCAAATGATTTAACCCAAATGATTGGCAATTGAGTGAGAGGAAAAAGATGACAAAAACAAGATATCAGTCTAGCCTTTTTTGTGATCCTGTAATCCCACTGTAGGCCGTGAATACGACTGTCTTTTCAAAGTCTTACAATTTTTAAAAAACAAGTTATTCACAGAAGTTTGGACACTTTGTGATGTTGAATGTTCCGGGAAGCACTTTGGATTTGTAATCCCTCGTAAATCACAAAATGGTGAATTAAGTTCCTGTGCTCCAACCGTTCCAGTACACTGACAGTTGTCACAGTTGTAATTGCGGTCTGATATTTCACCCAGCCATTGGGGCAGAGGGAATGTTTCCGAAAATGTTCTTTCAGGAAACACTTGGAAGCTTCAAGTGTGTCTGTGAACTTCAATTCAACTCAAGATGATACAAATTTGTATAACAGGCTATGTTGACATTGTAGCTAAAAATGGCCCAATATATCAGATTTTTGTCCATCATACGTTTCATCTTAAATATGTGAACAACACAAATCGCACTCAATTTTTATTTATTTATTGGGTTTTATTGTTACAAATAATTATAGAAATAACTATACATTACACATAATTACAGGTAACAACTAACCTAAACCCAAACTAGAACCTGACCCTAAAGTAGAGCCCGACCAATAAAGGATTTTGAAGACCGATACCGATACAAATATTTGTTGGTTTTAAAATCCGATATATTGGCCGATTTATTTTTATTTTTTTTCATAAACACGCAACAAAACATTAACCGATTTCCCTAACATTAGTTATTTGGAGTTATTTATGAGTTTTAACTAAAATAATAGGCCTATGCATTTTAAAAATAAACTTGTTTTTTTTATTGTCACAACAGAACAGACTGATGATAGCGGCATTAGCTTTAGCTTTGTGGTTAGCTAGTCTATGATTAGCCATAATTTAGCAATGGATAATGTCATATTGCAAATTGTAAAACATACATTTTCAATATAACAGACCAAGGAGAGATGATACGTCTCATTGCTATAACTGTCACGCGCTATTAAAGAAATACTTCAGTCACATTGTCAAAAGTTTAAAGGACAGTTAGTAAACTACACTGTAACGATGTAACGTATTTATTATTAGCTAATTCCGCTTCACTCTCGGCTTATTTAACAGCAGCAAAACTGGACATGAGAGTCCAGTTTTGAGCCTCACTTATTTGAGTTAAGAGAACTGATGGGGATGTTCTTTTAATTGTCTCGTGACCAATTCAACGAGTCTTACCAACAGGGACGGTGTAGAGTGCCCTCTGGTGGACAAACTATACAACTCCAACACTCATGATATTGAAGCGTGTTTCGTCCGTTTTTATTTAATTTTTTTAAATATTCAATTATCAGCCATTATAACTGCCGATACCAATGGTTTGGAAAATACCTAATATCGGCCGATAATATCGGCCTGCCGATAAATCGGCCTGGCTCTAACCTATAGTAAATACATGTCAATCATATGCAAGTGTACAAATGTGTTACATTTCTTTCGGAAACCACTATACAGTATATCTATGATGTACAAATGAATTACTGCACATACATAATGTAGTAAATGTGCAGTTCATACACAGGTTTACCAGAATCCAGTTTTGTTGAAATGCAGTCCAAAGGTCAATCATAGCTCTATATTTCTCATGTGTTTTTATGTTTTATGGGGCAAGACTATTTATTCTTTACTAGCAGCCATAAAATACTTTTCATAATCTGCTTTTTGAGGGGAAAGACCTCTTAAATTATATAAAACAGAGTTTCATTCCACATTCTGGCCTGCTCAATTGATAGCTATAGGTGTTGGAGATCTTTCTCACACAGGGTTGTAGTCTTTAATTTGCTTTCCTGGATCCAGCTTGTTGATTTGCAAAGCTTTTTCCATGCAGTATGACGGGGTGGGCGTTCTCTTTTAACACAATTATATTTACGTACAAGAGGTTTGCTAATTACCATTCCTGCTCCCACGCTTCTGCTCGAGCTTTCTCTAAAGAAATCAAACACAGGCTTGACATCAAAAGCAAAAGAGGTTAAGCAAACCATGACTACCTTGTTTAAACCTGACCACCATTAGAAAGAACTGTTAAAAGTGTGACTCTTTCTAAATTCCAGTAGCGTATAATATGAAACGGGCAGCAAAGTTCATTCATGCCACAGGACTGAAGCCCCACATTTTATAAGGGTGATGTTATCACTTTTCTGAGGTGGTGATATAGCAAATGTTGAGGATATATGCTGGAAAGAAAGACCACACACATACTGTACTCGTCCCATTTGGGATGAATCAGCTGTGTTCAGTTTTCTTGGTTCGGACCAAAAAAAAAAAAGAGGATACATTTAGGGTGCTTTCACATCTGCCTCATTTAGTGCCTCACACTAGAGTTCGTTTTCCCCTTGGTGCGGTTCATTTGGGCAGGTGTGAAGGCAGCAAGTCGACACTCGGGTGCGCACCAAAAGCGGACCAAACAAGCGTGGTCTCGATACGCTTTCAAACGAACTCTGGAGCGGTTCCGTTTGTGGTGTGAATGTGTGAATTTTTGGACTAAACCAGCTGCCGTAGTAAAACAAAATTATTATTTATATAGCAATAGAGTGCCGAATTGATGACGTCACTTTGTAGGACAACTCGGAAGCTAGCGGTGCATGGGTTCCCTCCATTCGAAAAGCTATGCATTTTCCCTCACAGACTTTTGGAAAATCGCAAAAAATAAGATCTGTGTTTAACAAAGAGTTGTGACCCTTACACGTTTTGTCAAGATAATCTTTACAAGTTATTCCAAAATGTATATATTTTGAAGCCTATATAAAGTTATAAAAAACACAAGGAAACACAGTAAAGTTTAAAAAAACACAAGCAGGTTATAACTGTGTGTTCTATGTCATAGATCAAAAATATTGAAAATATTTAGAAGCTTTTGTTCACCCGAGACCTTATTTCTGGCGATTTAGCCAAAACACATAAAAAACTCCCATCGACTTTAGAGCGAGGGAACTGGTAGTGCTAAAATGCTAACTCACTTCCCGCGTTTTGGCCTACAGAAGCCCCTTTTCCACCAAAGCATTTTGAGAGCCGGTTCGGAGCCGGTGTCTGCACGCGAACCAGTTCTTTGGCCTCGTTTACACTGCATGGTTCAAGTGACCCAAATCCGATTTTTTCCTCTCATGTGGCACAGATTCGGATATGACCGGTGAATGTGTAAGCAGGAAAAAAAACGCATGGATTTCGATTTTCTCAGATCGGATTCAGGCCTCATTCATATGTGGTAATAAATCGGATATGAATCGGATACGTGCATTTGCGTGTGCCATGTAAGCAGACAAATCGGATATTCCCCAGTAAATGCGAGTCGTCCATCATTAAAAAGTGCGCGATTACAGGCGCGATGGAAGAAAGGATACACACAGTGGAGCAATGCGGAGGTTTCATGTCTTTTGAGTGTTTGGGGCGAAGAGTGCAGGCAAAAATGCAGGGTTGTTACAGAAATAAATCCGTATTTGAATACATTTCACGTGATATGAGGCATCGTTTTAAGTGCTCGTGGCTATAGTGCCTCTCCTCTTTTTCTCCGTCGTACGAGACCAATGTTTTGATGACTTTTCAAGATATTGTGGAAAGAAATACACTGGATAATTTTAATCACATCTCTATCCATTGCATTTCGTGCTGTTTTACTTAATTTTCCGGGTCAAAACGTCTACATTTGGTAGTTTCAGCAGTGTATAGCCTAGTGTAAATGCAAAAATCGGATATGGGTCACTTTTAAAAGATGATGTAAGCAGGTCGTCAAAAAAATCGGATATAGGCAGAAAATCGGATTTGGGCATCAAGACTTGCAGTGTAAATGCAGCCCTTGTGTTTCGACAGCCATAGAACCGGTTCTCGGCCGGGAAAACTGGTTCCAAAGCGGCACCAACTCTTTGCTGGACTAGAACCGTTCTTTTACCATGTCATACTTACGTCGGGGGCTGGGGCGGGTTTAGATGTGTTCTTAACATCTTTTCTGACCATAATATAGGATCGCAAAGCCAGAAGAAACATTTGCAGAAACAGGATGGAGTCCGCCTTTGTAATTGTTATGATTGAAGTTGGCGCAAGCGTTTCTATTTTTTTTTTAAATGTATTATTGAAAACATTATAAGCAAAGAAGAAAACAGTCACAATATAGAACAAATAAATGGAAAGAAAAAAAGACACAAGACCGGGGTACATAACTTATCAGAAAAGATTACATATCAAACGAAAAGATTAAAAGACTTACATATTTCAATTGTACTTGCAAGCGTTTCTAGCTAAGATGTATGATGACGTACACAGTGACGTAACGACGTCGTTCCCTGAGCGCTCTAGTTATCGGAAAAACAAACAAACAGGTTCTGAACGGGTTCGCAAGTTGAACCAACTCCGAATCAACTTTGAACCGGCACCAGTTCCGAACCAGTTCTTTTTTGGTGGAAAAGGGGTAAGAGTGACGTCGTAACTTCGGCACTCTATAGCGTTCCCTTTAAGCCATGACTGACTTACTGCTTACTGCACTCTCACTAAAACTCTCCTCATAAACACTGAAGTTGTCAGCACTGCACAGTGAACCTCTTATTTATATCGTGTCTATACTTTGTTGTTTATGAGGGGATTTGCAAAAGGATAAAGCTTGTGCTGATTCTGAACATACATTGTGAGTGAATTCTCCGCATGTCAGCCGGATGGTTTTGCTCGATCCTCTTTGTTTACTTCCAGGAGTTCTGTTGGAATTTTCACGCACGTTCATTCTGACCAATCGAAGTGCAGCTATGGAAATATGTTCAAGACATATCTGGCCAATGAGTAATGTGGATGTTGTCACGTGACTATATTTTGGTTTCGTTTAATCAACTCATAAACTGATTCGGTCCAGAGCAATCAGTGTGGAGTGAAAACAAACCAAAACCAGGGGCCTCATTTATAAAACTTTGCGTAGGATTTGCGTCAGAAGTGGCGTACGGATGAAACATAGGACGTGCGTACGCACAGAAATATTCGGATTTAAAAAACGTGCGCACGCACATCCTACTCATTTTTCCCTTAATAAATCACAATCAATTCTAAATGTAGCGCAGATTTTGTGGCTTCATGTCACATAAATACATGAAGTTGCCCATAAATAGTCTGTGAAACGCCCACAAGTTAATATTCATCGATTGCGAAATCATGTTAAACACAGAGAGGAAATAATAAAAACGTAACTTCGCTCAATGTGAAGTAGAAGTTATCGTTGGCGAGGTGGAAAAGAGGAGAACATTTTGTTTGGAGGGCACAGTGTGGGCATTACTAATGGCAAAAAGGTACTTGAGTGGCAAAAGGTTGCAGACGCCGTAAATGCTGTAGCCTCACAACCTCGGACTGTGGCCGAAATAAAAAAGAAATGGTCGGACATCAAAGTTCAGAGGCACAAAAGCGTCTAGTCATTAATTCAATTAGAGGTGGCCAAGGAGTTGGGCAAAATCCAGACTGCCCTAACTGAAATAAACTGCACAATGAGGGAATTCTTAAATAAATTATATATTTTTTCCACACCTTTTGTTGTGAAGATGACGCGTTCACTCCGAATCCTTCCATTTAATTTCCACATCTTCTAAGAGCGCAATATCATTGTGCATCATTACGCATTGTGATGGGGCGTTTTATTTCTATCCATTTAATTCTGCATCTGACAAGCTACAGATGTCAGTTTTAATCAACTTGTAAATGGGAAATAGATCAGCGCAAATGTAATTTCTTGAAGCTTTCTGAATGGGTGAGACATACGTCATAGCCTACGTTATTTTATCAAAAATAATACAAACAAAAGGCATATGCATGAATACCATGATTCCGTAGCTGATGAAGACATTTTTACTATGAAAATAACTTTCTCCAGTGGACAAATAATACATCTATCTATTTATCCATCTATCTATAGATCTCCCTAATTATCTATATATCTGACTGACTATCTAATTGCTATATCTGCTCCGTTAGACAGACACATTGGTTTTGTATATCAGTTTTGTATATTATTTTGTTCTGTTTATCATCTTATTTATGAGGATGAATTGTAGGCTATAACATGCCAATATTATTGCAGAACATATTTCACTTTCTTTTTGGAAATAGGCCTATGTGTTAATTTGCATTTCTGTTGTAGATCGATCAAACGGGTGTTTGTGTAGGATCTTAATTGTAAGACTTCCTTTGTGAAGTCTTCGTGTTATTTAGGCAGTATTGCCATTTATTATAAAAAAACGTTTACAGTTTCACACACTTTCAATTGTTTTTTCCAACTGCCGACGGTGTCGCCATTTCTCACTTCACCCATTTTTGTGCGTACGCCTGGGTCAGAGCTTGCATGAAGGACCGCACATTTTACTGTCAAGTTTTCTTTTTATAAATACCAACTATTGTGTAGGGAGCGGCATACGCCTTCTTTTGTGCATATGCAACATTTAAAAATGAGGCCCCAAATGAACCAAATTACCGATGTGAAAGCACCCCTGCTTCACATAGTGTTCACTCTGTCTTTTACGGCTTTCAGGACATATACTATGTGATGGCAAATAGGTGGTTCTCAGTCCACTTTGTTTTGGTGAGCTCCAGGGATAGGATGATCCTTATTCAAATGAACTGCACCAGCAGAGCAATTGCACCAGAGTTCGTTTTAATCGAACAAACATAACACAACCTAACTGAGGGTTAAGGAATCATGTCTTTGCCACAGTGTCAGACTGATCTCATGAAATGGTGTATATATGACACGCCAATTCATATTTGTATTTTTTGCATGCTATGAACATGGATAATCGTTTTTCAGCGTGTTTATGAACGCTGTTGACTTAACGTTACATTACTTTATAAATATATAACCTACCTCAACCCCGTCCCTAAACCTACCCATCACTGGGGTTAATACCATTTATGAGTCTTCCCCTACCATCCTAGGAAAAAAATATTGAATTTTGAAAAATGCGTATATTAATTTATGCAAAAGTCATCATGTCATGTTGACAGTGTAGTGATGCTTTAAAATGGTGCAACACCATATGTGATAAAGTTTTACACGTACAAGCACCACAATATCTAGCTTTGTGAAAGCCTTTTACCAAAGCAGGGGTATCCAATCCTACCCCAGGAGGGCCAATATCCTGCAGGGTTTAGATCCAAGCCTAATTAAATACCCCAGAACTGGATAATCATGGTCTTTCGGACTACTAGAAACTTTCAGGAAGATGTCTTGGAACTAAACTCCTTTTGCCCTTGAGGAGCAATGTTGGACACCCCATTGTAAATCTTTACAATATTGTGTGCGACAAATTGCTAATTTAATTTGAGAAAACAAAATGTATGTAGGAAAGTGATTTTATGCCAGAGAAAATGATGGTTTCCACACATGACGTCTGGATACATCCCAGTTTGTGTCTTCCCATGGGTCCTGGGTGACAAGGACAGTGACTTGTCTGACAAATGCTGCCATATTAAACTCATTAAGATGTCCACAAGCTAATTACAGCTCTCTCTTGCCAGACTACCTATGATGATTCAGGAGTTAGGCAAATGCCTGAATGCTAACAGCTGGGAAGTGCCCTCAGCAGGACACAAATTTACCGGGAACACTCAATGGGGACCGAATCCCTTAATTTCCCAAAACATCAGAGCTATTTGTCTGACATTTTTAGTCCCTGAATCAGCTTGAAGCAACATAAGAACTCACAAATCAAGATTGTTGAACTAATGTAATAATAAAAAGGGGGTGGATTTATGACCATCTCTGTAAAGTAAAAATTTTGAACACGGGGAAGTTCTGCGCAAGGAAAATCGGAGCCAAAGGAACACTGACCCACCCCAGTACCTGCACTTCCTGAACTGTGGGAAACCCAGAGTTTTGGAATATCCTCAGGAATTCTCCCGTTACCTGTCTGACACCCACGGCACTCCAGAGATTTTACGATTGGAGGCCCATGTTAAGGAACTATGGTGGATCTATTTTTAGGACACCAAATTGAGACTGGGCATGAAAACCTGCAGCAAAAAATAACTCAATAAAGTTTAAGGGGGAAAGTTTAATACCTATGTGGCTCATGTGTGGTCTCAGTTTCATTAAAAAGATCTAGTTTTCCACTCATGCTTTGGAAACTACCTCTATAGCAGAGCGCTTGATGCTTTTCAGAAGCCAAGATGTGTTTCTGTCAGCTGGTCAAAGCCTGGAAGAACCTACAAGAACGGTTTGTTGCTTGTATTGCACTTGCAATCAACAGGGAACGTTTATGGATTGAACTTTGGCATGTAACCTGACTTGACTATTGTGCCGAAAACCTTGCAACTGCCTAGGATTCACCCAATTCCAGTGTGAGTGCAACTACAAAATGAATTGAAACATCCACAGACAAATTGTAAACAATTGTTCACAGAGTATTCCTTTGCTCTTTTACAAATTGCAAGTGACTTTCCAAGACATTCAAGTCGTGTAATGTTCCCACTGATAGTGGTCAAATTAGATGCTCTGGAAATTGTAAATTTCTATTAAGCATAGAAGACAACACCCTACTGTAATGAGTGTAATATAAGCAAATTAAGTTTTAACTGTTGAGATAGGAACTCATTATCCAGAGCCATTATGAGGTAATATTTTGTCACAGGTCGAGGCGGGCCAATCTGCAAAGCAGACAGGCAAGTATGCGAATACGTACTTCTCTTCAAGTGGCAAACAAAGGGGGCTTACGGCTGAAGGTTTTAGGTTGGGAGCTGCACCACAAGCAGACTGGTGAGTATGCAGGTACGTACGTCTCTTCTCTGGCGGAGTCACAGACACCGGGTTCACAGCAGAGGAGGTTTTACTGCAAAGCAGACAGGCAAGTATGCGAATACGTACTTTTCTTCAAGTGGCAACCAAAGAGGACTTACGGCTGGAGATTTTAGGTTGGAAGATTCACCACAAGCAGACTGGTGAGTATGCAGGTACGTACGTCTCTTCTCTGGCGGAGTCACAGACACAAGGTTCACAGCAGAGGGGTTTTACTGCAAAGCAGACAGGCAAGTATGCGATACGTACTTCTCTTCAAGTAGCAAACAAAGGGGACTTACGGCTGAAGGTTTTAGGTTGGAAGCTTCACCACAAGCAGACTGGTGAGTATGCAGGTACGTACGTCTCTTCTCTGGCGGAGTCACAGACACAGGGTTCACAGCAGAGGAGGTTTTACTGCAAAGCAGACAGGCAAGTATGCGATACGTGCTTCTCTTCAAGTGGCAAACAAAAGGGGGCTTACGGCGGAAGGTTTTAGGTTGGAAGCTTCAACACAAACAGACTGGTGAGTATGCAGGTATGTACGTCTCTTCTCAGTGGGCTGTCAGATAAACACACTCGAAGGTCTGTGGGATACAACAATGTTAGCCTCTCTTTGTACAGTCGGAAGGAGATAGAAACTGGGGCAAGACATGGACATCCAGCGGTTTTAGGTTCACCCTTCACACAGCAGACAGTGCATCTCATCACTTCATCTCAACAAATAGCACTCAGTGGAAAATTACACAGATATAAGGCCGTTACCCATCTCCTGGCCCGGCTTCTACATCAAAGTCCCACTGTCGCAAGAGAGGGAGATGGAAATTCAATTAGATCACTCACTATCTCTCACAAACGTTCTCTGTCCCGTGGCTACCTCCTTCCCATTGAATCCGCCTGTGTGTCTCTCCATTCACCACGCCTTGCCCGTTTAGCAGCCCCACTTCTTCACCACGGCTCACTCTTCCTCCAACGAACACCGAATCCCAAGAAAACAACGCCCTGTTTGATCTATGCTTTCTCTTTTTATCCTCCCGTGTCCCAATCGCAAGGCTTGCTTCTCCCATCTCCAGCTGTTAGCGATCTAAGTGGTGACTGCGGTCTGGTCTCTAGTGGGAATAGCCCACGCAAACTTTGTGAAAAGATCCGTTACCACGAGGATGTTCTGAATGAGGTCAGTGGGTCGACCCAACGTCAGGTAGTCCATCGCCACCATGTGTAATGGGGCTTTAGCTTGAATGGGGGCCAGTGGGGCTCGAACCTCTCTCCGGGACTTAAAGAGAATGCAACGGGGGCACTGCGAGACGAACACCTTAACTGCCTTCTCCATCCCTGGCCAGTAGAAGTGTCTCCGTACCAATGAGACCGTTCTCTCCTGCCCTTGATGTCCCAGGTGGTCGTGATATGCTCGGAGAAGAGCTTGGGATTGATCCCTAGGCACAACTATTTGACATACCTCTTCTCCCAGGGCTGGGTCGAGTAACGTTCGACAGACGACTCCCTCTTTGAGGAAGAGTCTCTTCCCCTGTCGCAGGAGTTGCTGCATCCCCCCAGGTTGTTTACGTCGTTCTACCCCTCTGGCCAAGTCCCTCGCTGCAGCCAATCTTGCATCTGGGCCAGAGCTGGGTCCTCCGCCTGCCGGTCCCTCCACCGTAGGGGGTCCCAACCCCAACTCGAGGGAACTCCTTCCCCTCGAAGCCCAGGGGCCTCTATGATCCCCACCATAAGTTCCTCCTCCGATACTACATTGGGTGGCAAACAAAGGGGTCTACCCTCAGGGAGCCGAGACAGGACGTCGGCATTGGTGTGCTCCTTCCCTGGCCGATACTGCAGATGATAATCGTAGTTGGCCAGCTGCGCCACCCATCGCTGCTCGACAGCCCCCAACTTTGCAGTTTGGAGATGGACCAGCGGGTTGTTATCCGTAACTACAACTACCTTCGCTCCCCACAGATAATCCTTGAACTTCTCGCTGAACGGCCCACTTCATGGCGAGGAGCTCAAGCTTGAAGGAGCTATAGTTAGCATCGTTACGTTCGGCTGGGTGCAGACTCCTGCTCGCATAGGCAATAACCCTCTCTTCTCCCTGTTGACTCTGGGCTAGTACGGCCCCCAATCCCAGATTGCTAGCATCCGTATAGAGCGTAAAGGGCTGGGAAAAGTCGGCATAAGCCAAGATCGGGGCTTGGAGCAGCTCTTGTTTTAATTGCTGAAAGGCCAGCTCACAGACGGGGTCCCACAAGATGGCAGGGGACCCCCTGCCCCGGGTCCGTCCTCGAGCCTCCAAGCAGCTGGTTCAAGGGTTTAGCGATCTTGGCAAAGTCCTTGATGAACCGCCGGTAGTATCCCACGAATCCCAGGAATGATCTCACTTGCCTCACCGTTCTTGGCGTGGCCCACTCCTGGACGGCAGACACCTTTTCGGGATCCACTGCAATCCCTGCCGCACTGACTCGATGGCCCAGGAATTTTACCTCCTTCTTGAGCAACTGGCACTTATCTGGCTGTAGCTTTAGTCCATACCGTTCTAGGGACTGGAAGACTTGCTCAAGATGTTGAAGGTGAGACTCAAAGTCGGGAGAGTATACGCAGAACGTCGTCTAAATAGACAAGCGTGGTGTCCATAAGCTGGGCTCCCAAGCAGCGCTGCATGAGACGTTGGAAGGTAGCGGGAGCATTACACAACCCAAACGGCATACGTTCCCACTCCGAAGAGGCCAAAAGGGGTGGTAAAGGCGGTCTTCTCCCGGTCTCCTTCCTCCACTTGGACTTGCCAGTAACCACTAGCCAGATCTAGGGTGGAATACCAGGCGGCCCGAGTAAGACTAGTCAAGGAGTCCTCGACCCGCGGCAGAGGGAAGGCGTCTCGTTTGGTAACTTGGTTCAGCCTCCGATAATCGACGCAGAATCGCCACGCCCCAGTCTTCTTACGAACGAGGACTATCGGTGCTGCCCATGGGCTGCTGCTCTCCCGAATGACTCCCTTTTCCAGCATCCCTCGAAGGAGGGTACGAACCTCAGCATACAGAGTCGGAGGTACGGGGCGGTAGCGTTCCCGGCTCGGAGGCGCATCCCCAGTGGGAATCCGGTGCTTTACAATGTCGGTCCGCCCATAGTCCTCATCATGTGCAGAGAAAAGATGCTTCCATCTCACCAGGAAGTCCCGGAGTTGCTTTGCCTGCCCTTCTTCCAGCCCGTCGCCTCGTAAGGACTCTCCCGCCAGGTGGGCCGGAAGTGTTTCTTCCCGTCCGCCTGCAGGAGTCTCAGCCTGCGTCAAAGCCACCTCCACCACCGTCGGGCCCACCTGACAGAACTGAAACTCTCCTTCCTCATGGACCTGCTCGGGGCTCACCGGGGTGACTCGCGCTAGACGTTGGTGGCGATACAGGGCCACAGCATAGGGATTGGTATTTCTTAGTCTTACGGCAACTCGACCCCGGTGAACAGACGCCAATCCCCGGGCCACCTCCACGGTCTGGCAGTCCGAATGAGGCTCCACCAGGACCCACTCCGGGGACCCATGAAGCTGACCAGGGAGACGGGCCCAGATAATGGCCTCGCTCTGAGCCGGGACCGACAGTGCATAGCGACACCCCACTCTTCCCACGCTCTCTCGATCCCGCTGGGCATCGGCCATGCGGACTCGGCGACAATCGGCCATGATCCGATCCCATTCCTGTTTTTCCCCTCTCGAAGCCGACAGCATGGGTCTCGCTTTAAACAACTCCTCCCAGCATTCCATGATGACGTTCATTCCCAGTAGGGCACGGTGAGCTCCCAGACACGTATCCTGCACAATCACAACCCCCTTCTGAGGCACAAGGGTCCCATGAACCTCCAGGTCCGTGATCAGATAGCCCACATATGGAATATCCAGGCCATTTGCCCCACGCAGGGTTAACCAGGGGACATCTGTGGCCGAATGTCCCTGGACCCCGAATAACTCCCGAGACAGGCTTTCGGAGAACAAGGTGACCTGGGACCCGGTATCCAGGAGGCATTGGATTTCGGTCCCATTGACTTGAACCGCCACAAGAGGGCAACGCCCGACTAGACAATTCCTGGCTGCCAATGGAGAGGGGTCAACTAGGGGGGTCCCGGCCACTTGACCCACAGTGGCCGGAGACTCTAAAAACCCCCCTGCGATCCCCGGCGTGCCCTGCATTGCCGGACGTAATGACCTGGTTCGCCGCAGCCATTGCAAATGGGACGACCTTGTTCGTCCCACTGAAACCGGGGGGCGGAGGGCCGGGGTGGACGTTGCTCTGGGAGTCGACTACCTTCGGAGGAGGCTCGTTCTCGTGTAGGTGGCAAGGGTCGGAACTGTTCTCGGCGTAATTCCTCCAAGAAAGTTTTAGACAGTTCTGCCATCTGTTCACGGACGTCTCTCCTCAATTCTTCTCTTAGGGCCTGTTTCCAGTCGGGTGGGGCAGGAGGTGAAGGACAACTGGCAGCACTGGTGGCTATACAGTGGGAGGGGTCCGAGGAGTCAGCATAATCCTGTTCAAGGGCCAGAGCTTCCTGACGTAGCTCATCAAACGTCAGAGCAGAATTGCGGCGAAGTTGTATCCGAAGGCTCTGACGTATTGGGCCATCTCGCAACCCCAGAAGAAACTGGTCCTTTAAGAGGGCCTCCCCTTCTCCAAGCCCATGGTCCTGCCTCCTCTCCAGCCGGGACAAGTGTTCTCGCAATTGCAGAGCAAAGGCACGTATAGTCTGTCGAGTTCCCTGTCTACAATTGAAGAATCGCGTCCGAAGAACAGCCGCAGGAGTGGAGTCGCCGGACAAACCCGTTAGGAAGTCGAGGATAGCCTGGGCTGTGGCTCGGGTTGCTTCTGGCGCCGCTTGTACCTCTCTCCTTGCTTCGCCATCTAGCGAATTTAGAATAAACTGGGTCCGTTGTGCAGCGTTTAGCCCTTGAAGGCCCGCCAAGTACTCCACTTGAGTCCTCCATGCCGATAAACTAAGTTCGGACCCTGGTCCTCCATACTTTCGAGCCCACGGGGCTCCCATGAAGACGGGCATGACATGGGGATGACCCACTGGTACCTCTTCGTCTGTCATTACTCCGCCCCCGTCTGACTCAACCCGAGGTGGAACCCTGCCGACTACGCCAAGTTGTATGTCACAGGTCGAGGCGGGCCAATCTGACCTGCACCCACCCCTGAGACCCAGGCCACCCTTGGGGAGTCGGACGGAGGACAGAGTAAGGAAGACAGACAAATGGGAGTCAATTAAAATCAAGTTTTTATTCAGAGTTAAAAGAATCTTTTCGGAGTGCAAGCTGGTGGTCGTGAACTTGGTCGAAACTTCGGACTGGAGGTTTTGAGGCGCACAGGCACTACAGGCACGTCCTTCTCTTCACTGGCAGGTTGACAGACACCAGACCCACAGCAGAGGAAGGCTTTACTGCAATGCAGACAGGCAAGTATGCGAATACGTACTTCTCTTCAAGTGGCAAACCAAGGGCTTACGGCTGGAGGTTTTAGGTTGGAAGCTTCACCACAAGCAGACTGGTGAGTATGCAGGTACGTACGTCTCTTCTCTGGCGGAGTCACAGACACAGGATTTACAGCAGAGGAGGTTTTACTGCAAAGCAGGCAGGCAAGTATGCGAATACATACTTCTCTTCAAGTGGCAACCAAAGAGGACTTACGGCTGGAGATTTTAGGTTGGAAGCTTCACCACAAGCAGACTGGTGAGTATGCAGGTACGTACGTCTCTTCTCTGGCGGAGTCACAGACACAGGATTTACAGCAGAGGAGGTTTTACTGCAAAGCAGGCAGGCAAGTATGCGAATACGTACTTCTCTTCAAGTGGCAACCAAAGAGGACTTACGGCTGGAGATTTTAGGTTGGAAGCTTCACCACAAGCAGACTGGTGAGTATGCAGGTACGTACGTCTCTTCTCTGGCGGAGTCACAGACACAGGGTTCACAGCAGAGGGGTTTTACTGCAAAGCAGACAGGCAAGTATGCGAATACGTACTTCTCTTCAAGTGGCAAACAAAGGGGGCTTACGGCTGAAGGTTTTAGGTTGGGAGCTTCACCACAAGCAGACTGGTGAGTATGCAGGTACGTACGTCTCTTCTCTGGCGGAGTCACAGACACAGGGTTCACAGCAGAGGGGTTTTACTGCAAAGCAGACAGGCAAGTATGCGAATACGTACTTCTCTTCAAGTGGCAAACAAAGGGGGCTTACGGCTGAAGGTTTTAGGTTGGGAGCTTCACCACAAGCAGACTGGTGAGTATGCAGGTACGTACGTCTCTTCTCTGGCGGAGTCACAGACACAGGGTTCACAGCAGAGGAGGTTTTACTGCAAAGCAGGCAGGCAAGTATGCGAATACGTACTTCTCTTCAAGTGGCAACCAAAGAGGACTTACGGCTGGAGATTTTAGGTTGGAAGCTTCACCACAAGCAGACTGGTGAGTATGCAGGTACGTACGTCTCTTCTCTGGCGGAGTCACAGACACAGGGTTCACAGCAGAGGGGTTTTACTGCAAAGCAGACAGGCAAGTATGCGAATACGTACTTCTCTTCAAGTGGCAAACAAAGGGGGCTTACGGCTGAAGGTTTTAGGTTGGGAGCTTCACCACAAGCAGACTGGTGAGTATGCAGGTACGTACGTCTCTTCTCTGGCGGAGTCACAGACACCGGGTTCACAGCAGAGGAGGTTTTACTGCAAAGCAGACAGGCAAGTATGCGAATACGTACTTTTCTTCAAGTGGCAACCAAAGAGGACTTACGGCTGAAGATTTTAGGTTGGAAGATTCACCACAAGCAGACTGGTGAGTATGCAGGTACGTACGTCTCTTCTCTGGCGGAGTCACAGACACAAGGTTCACAGCAGAGGGGTTTTACTGCAAAGCAGACAGGCAAGTATGCGAATACGTACTTCTCTTCAAGTAGCAAACAAAGGGGACTTACGGCTGAAGGTTTTAGGTTGGAAGCTTCACCACAAGCAGACTGGTGAGTATGCAGGTACGTACGTCTCTTCTCTGGCGGAGTCACAGACACAGGGTTCACAGCAGAGGAGGTTTTACTGCAAAGCAGACAGGCAAGTATGCGGTTACGTACTTCTCTTCAAGTGGCAAACAAAAGGGGGCTTACGGCGGAAGGTTTTAGGTTGGAAGCTTCAACACAAACAGACTGGTGAGTATGCAGGTATGTACGTCTCTTCTCAGTGGGCTGTCAGATAAACACACTCGAAGGTCTGTGGGATACAACAATGTTAGCCTCTCTTTGTACAGTCGGAAGGAGATAGAAACTGGGGCAAGACATGGACATCCAGCGGTTTTAGGTTCACCCTTCACACAGCAGACAGTGCATCTCATCACTTCATCTCAACAAATAGCACTCAGTGGAAAATTACACAGATATAAGGCCGTTACCCATCTCCTGGCCCGGCTTCTACATCAAAGTCCCACTGTCGCAAGAGAGGGAGATGGAAATTCAATTAGATCACTCACTATCTCTCACAAACGTTCTCTGTCCCGTGGCTACCTCCTTCCCATTGAATCCGCCTGTGTGTCTCTCCATTCACCACGCCTTGCCCGTTTAGCAGCCCCACTTCTTCACCACGGCTCACTCTTCCTCCAACGAACACCGAATCCCAAGAAAACAACGCCCTGTTTGATCTATGCTTTCTCTTTTTATCCTCCCGTGTCCCAATCGCAAGGCTTGCTTCTCCCATCTCCAGCTGTTAGCGATCTTTGGCTAATCACCCCAGTGTCGGAGATGCTCGCGCCATCCCGGAACTAGCCCGGTGTCCCTTTGTTATGGGTCCGGCGGGAAGCAAAACCCAGAGAACATTAGTTCCGTCCAGAGAAATGAATGAAATTTGTCACCCCGTGACAATTTCTCTCTTCATTGATCATCTTGGCCATCTTACCAGAACTTCTTGATTAGGGTGAATCTATTCCATTAGTCATACTGTATATGCTAACAGAAGAAGCCATTGTGAACAGTGGGACAAATGCTGTACTGTCTCTGCAACCCAATTTTACATCTACTGGAGAAAATGTGAGCGATATTCGCCTGCACTAATCTTGTATACAGTGTGATTTCTGTGAGGTTATTAGCATAGTGATTGAAGATTGCTTTCTGAGACAAGTCAACAGTGCACACCACAAGCATCTAAGATATAATGTGTGGCCTTTTCACAAGGTAAATGTGATTACATTTACCCTTATTCAGATAGCTAGCTATCACCATGGCTGGATCTGAAATCACATACTTCCCTACTTTATAGTTGGCGAAAAACAAGTACTAAGGGCGAAAGTACCTTAGAGCAGGGTACTCTTTGTGGTGAGATTTTGAAGTGTGTAGATGATGGACACTTTACTATCCCATGAGAATTTGTGAATGACAGTGAAAGCGGCGTAACTGACGCCATAGGTCACATGATAATGACAACATGGCGGATGTACATACTGTACGTCCAAATTACATTCATACTGCTCACACTCGTATAAAACATACTTTTTAAGCTGTCGAGAAGTAATTTCTTATTCACAATAAGTACCTACTCAATACTTACGCTGGTATTTTTTTCTCACACTTGACACTAGGGGCCGCATGAGCATTAGAACCTCTTGTATTTAAAGTGTAGAAGAAGTTGTCCTATTATTCATATATATATATATAATATATAAATATATATATATATATATATATATATATATATATATATACATATATATACTGTATATTAGGGGTGTAATGATACACGTATTCGTATTGAACCGTTCGGTTGCAAAAGGCTTAGAGTGCGCTGAAGTAATATACATTGCATGCGAGGATGTAGTGAGAAACATTCACATTTTTCATTATTAATGGATCAATAATGAAAAATGTGAATGTTTTCTCACTAGATCTCGGCAGCAATGTTATTACTTCAGCGCACCGAAGCCTCGTACCGACGGTTCGATGCAAATTACGTGTACATTACACCCCTAATATACAGTATATATATAAATATATAAATATATATATATATATATATATATATATATATATATATATATATATATATACATATATATACTGTATATTAGGGGTGTAATGATACACCTATTCGTATGAACCGTTCGGTGCAAGGGCTTTAGAATGCGCTGGAAGTAATAACATTGCTGCGAGATCTAGTGAGAAACATTCACATTTTTCATTATTAATGGATCAAACAGCGCTGACGTGGAAACCAGGAAGAAACATTGTGCCATGAATGAACTATCCAGTGTCCACAGATTAGCAACATCACCATGGATTTACTGTATAACACTAACTATCTGTAAGTTTAGCAGGAATAGTAGGCTATATATCTTTCAAGTAACATCACATCTGTTGTATTTTGACATTATGAAAACAATTGCTGACCTCAAATGTTAATCTAAACTAAAATAAACCTTTGTTTATAACTACTACAATATTACATTTCATTTTGTCAAAGGAGCTGTTTTGTTTTATATGCTCCAAAGAAAAGTCAAGCATAATTCCATCATTGCTCAAAGTTAAAAAACATCATACTTTATGATGTTACTTTTAATACAAATATAATAAAAAAATTAAATCAAGGAAATTTCTCTGCCATTTCTTTCTTTTTGCTGTATTTGAAACGTACCCGAACTCGTACCGTACCGAACCGTGACACAAGTGTATCACATCGAACCGAACCATGAATTTTGTGAACCGTTACACCCCTAATATATATATATATATATATATATATATATATATATATACACACACACTAGATGTTGCCTTGGCTACGGCAGTACATTAGAACCAATGTGTCAACAGAGCCGCCATCTTGGAACAGGGGAGCCCCTCCACTTTTAATGCATCAGCATCAATGTAGACAAAGGTCTAACGTAAAAAAAAAACCCACCATAAATCATCATGAATGAACGAATTTCTTGTTTTTTTTTACCGTTCCAACGGTCAGACATGTATTTATCATTGATTCCTGAAAAAAAAAAAAAAATTTAAAACAATTTTCCTTGTTCAGATTACATTCGTGAACATCATAAGCAGCACAAAAGTCACCATTCATTAATTCAAAGTAAAGGCAGAAATTGCAGCGTTACCTACTTCCTATAACAAGACCCCTGTTCCAAGATGGCGGTGGTTTTGACGCACGTCGACGTGACCTTCGGAAGACGCACCGAGACTCGTTTAAGGGGACGATTGCGCCACTGCGGCGCGACAAAGGCTGTCCCAATTTTGCAAGTCATTGCGCCCTGGAGACGAATTTGCCAGATTACACTTTTAAATGTAAGTATTGGGTTTCAATTTAATCGAACAATCGAATCCATCTAAAGATTAAAATAAAAAAAAAAAACAATAAATACAGTAAAGGTTCAAATGATGACTTGTATGTTACCAGCATGTGATTTTACATATGCTAGTTTTTACACTCTAGACTTTCTTATGTACATAAATTGACTATGGTGAGCATTTTTCGATAGGTTTTCAACTTTATACATGGATATTAGATTTTGATATTAGATATTGTTTATGTCTTTTTAATTTTAATTTAATTTTAATTTAATTTTAATTTAATTTTAATTTTGATATTAGATAAAAATATGTCTTAAAGATCAGGAATATGCAATGTTGGTGCTGGAGGGCCGCTGTCCTGAGTTTAGCTCATGGAATGGTTTTTCATGTCAAAATATTTTATGGTTTGATTTTTGAGTATGTAAGTTAATATATCTTATTCTTCCCTCTTTTTGAGAACATCTCAGTGACAGGGCAGCTCACTCCTGAGCTCATCCCTGCAAACCCGTAAGTGGACAGTGGAAATATGCACTCACCTACTATAGATGATGTCCCTCCAGCAGAGGTCTTACCATGGTCCAGCAGCGCCACCAGGCTCTCCCTGCTCAGCTCTATAAAAGTCTACAAGTTTTATACAGAAGTCCTCAACCACAACATAAAAAATAAATAAAAATTCTAGCATTTCAAGTTTAAAGATGAAATATTTTGAGAATAAAGACAAAGTTAAAAAAAGTGATTTTTTTTTAGTGAAATTCTTATTTATTTACTTTTTTGTAAAGAAATGCGCTCGTGAAGTCAAACTGCTTCGAACATGGATCTAAATATAATAGTGGCTTACTTTTATCTGGGCTTTCAACAAAAGGAAATTCTACAGGTGCTAATCATTTTAGGACGCCTATAGACGAGCACAAAGACTCCGATGGAGTATACACCACAATCCTTTATGGCGATTTAGCAAAAACACTTCAGAATCAAACTTTATGGCACATTGACCCAAAGCCTATGGCTGCGTCCGAAATTGTGTATATATGAGTAGGTACTACATAAAGCTGATAACTCCATCCAGTCTGAAAAGTGTTTTCGCCTATAAAGTATATTCCGACGAAGTATGTATTTTGTAGCATCCTAAAACATAATGGTAATGCCATGTGGATAGATTAGCATCTGTAGAATTTCCTTTTGTTGAAAGCCCAGATAAAAGTAAAAAGCTACAATATTTCTTTACACACACACAAACTTCTACGGGAGACATCTTGTAATTTTGACTTTATTCTCAAAATATTACGACTTTATTCTCTTAATGTTTCAATGTTAATCTCGAAATGCTAGAATTGTGTTGTTTTTTTTTTCGCATTTTTTTTCTCGTTGCGGTTCAGGGCCAAATACTGGCATTATGAATTGTGGCCTGACATGTTTTAGAACATAAGGCACAAAATCGAGCTGAATACATGCATTTGCATTGTATTCTTGTGAAACAGTATTTTGGATGTATGTTAGATTTTAAGCACTATATGTGTGAGCAATAATAACTGCTGTATCATGTATCAATCACTGCTAACTGTAGCATCCATCATGTTCCAGTGAGTACATGCAAGTCTGTTTAATCAAACAAGCTTTCACAAATCTTCACTGATGGCTGAAAGAGATACCAGAAATCAAAACTTGATTAGCGCCAGTAATGATTTATTTAAGACTCAGATCAAAGTGATGTTGTGGAGGCGCCGATCTCAGTTTATGAAAGAGAAAACAAGCAGAGCAGATGTCAGGTTTGTCAAGACATGCTGAAGACCACAATCTCCTCTGCCATTTTTTTTTGACAGCACAGGCAGACTGATATATTATCTTCATGCAAATATGATTGACTGAAAATACCTCTAAATACTGTCATCTCTTAGTTTGTGCAAAATTTTGTTAATACATAAGAGAGTTCAGCAAATGATGAACTTGCTGATACTAATTTAACATATTATCCCTTATCCTAGCCAGACTTGTGTCATTATATCAGTTTTCTCCATGCTCATAATGACTGGCAATAATTTATTATATGTTTAATTATATAATTATTGTTCTTGGCTGAAGTAAGACATGATGTGGATAGTCATTCAGTAAGTCTGTGCTGATGGTGAAACATCAAACCCTAACTGCACTGGACTAGCACATGCTTTCAACTTTGTCTCATCCTAGCAAGTAATAAACTAAATGAATCAAAATCTCAATACATAGGCTATGAAAGGTTAGAATGTGAGCTGCCATTGTTAAATGTCCCCTTTAGGTCAATATCAAGGAATAGTTTGCTGACAGATTTCTCCTCAGAGCGAAACAGAATGAGTTCAGGATCACTTCTTTTCTGATACTCACAGTACTGTGTAAATGAAGACTTTATAATGTTAGTCAGTGGTGGCAGATGTTTGCAATGAATATTTTTTTAGCATGAATGGTATTGATTTCCTAACCAAGTATACAAAAGAGGTTCTGACTTTTTCCTAAACTGAAGGCAGCTGCCTTGTTTCCCAGACAGTCAGGACTTAACAGACAGCGTTTTTGAATGAAAGTACGAGATATATGGGTAGATAGATGGATGGATGGACGGACGGACAGATGGACGGACAGATAGATAGATAGATAGATAGATAGATAGATAGATAGATAGATAGATAGATAGATAGATAGATAGATAGATAGATAGATAGATAGATAGATAGATACATAGATGGATGGATGGATGGATGGATGGATGGATGGATGGATGGATAGATAGACACAAAGAGATAGACGGACGGATGGACAGACGGACGAGACAGATAGATAGGACAGACAGACAGACAAACACAGATAGATAGATAGATAGATAGATAGATAGATAGATAGATAGATAGATAGATGGATGAGATAGACACACCAAAGAGATAGATGGACGGACAGGCGGGCGGACGGACGGACGGACGCGACGGACGGACAGACAGACAGACAGATAGATAGATAGATAGATAGACAGAGATAGACAAACAGACAGACAAACAGACCAGAGATACAGACGGAGATGGGTAGATGGGTCGGATAGACAGACAGACAGACAAGCAACAGACAGACAGACAGACAGACAGATAGATAGATAGACACACCAAAGAGATAGACGGACGGGTGGGCGGGCGGATAGACAGACAGACAGACAGACAGATTGATAGACAGACAGAGACAGACAGACAGACAGATGGAGTAGACAAACACACCAAAGAGATAGACGGATGGACGGACGGACGGACAGATAGACATAGATAGATAGACATAGATAGATAGATAGATAGATAGATAGATAGATAGATAGATAGATAGATAGATAGACACACCAAAGAGATGAGACAGACGGATGGATGGACGGACGGACAGACGGAACAGATGGACAGATAGACAAGAACAAGACAACAGACAAACACACCAAAGAGATAGACGGACAGACGGACGGACGGACGGACAAGATAGATAGATAGACAGACACACCAAAGAGATAGACGGACGGACGAATAGACACGACAGACAGATAGATGATAGACAGACAGACAGACAGACAAGACAAACACAGACGGACGGACGGACAACAGCAGACAAACACAGACAACAGACAGACAGACAGACAACAGACAGACATAGATAGATAGATAGATAGACAGACAGACGGACGGACGGACAACGACGGACAACGGCAGACAGACACAGATGGATGGATGGATGGATGGATGGATGCATAGATAGAAAGACAGACAGATATTGCAAAATGTGTGACATGTTTATTATTGTTGTTAGCTTAGCAACATGCTAACCCCAGTCTCCCATATTCTTCGTACAAATCATTCATGTACATAATTTAATTCAGTTTGCAGCCTGTGTATTGTAGTAACACTAGTTACTAATTTTTGAATACCTGTGCTCACCATTAGAGAGGTATAAAGATAACATGCTCTAAATTTGATAACTCAATATAATAACATGGAAATTATATCAGATCATTTAGAAAAGCTGTAAATGGATCTGACTGACTGACTTCCTGGTCTGACCCCCCATGTTGATATTACAGGACCAATACATTATGCTTTGAGTTTTCTGCATTACCACAAAAACTGTCAGGCCCTATAAAATCCACACAACTGAAGGACATAAATGTATATTAGAAGCAGGAGGAACGTATGCACTGATTATCTTGCAGTCACTCCTTATGACAAGCCAAGAAAATATGATCCAAGCACTCCGAGGTGAGAATCTTGGCTTAGCATCCAATTTCCATTCTTAGGTTGCAACAATTCTATACATTTATTCATAAAGTTCATTGTGTTTGGGTATATATGATATAACGCATTCAACCTACTTGGCAAAAATCCATGTGTTTTTTTCTTCTAGCATAGAGTACCATTGTTAAAATCACTTAAAATGTGACTCACATAATGTAAAATGCATTATTTAGAAAGTAATGCATAAAACATTTTGTGTGTCTGAAAAAGATTATCCTCTCTGCTTAACAACCATATCCATTAGTGATGTTTACATTTATGCTGTTTTACATTAATTGCATGATCAAATGACTGCTGTTTAATTGTAATTAGCATAATTGATTTAATCTACCTCGCAATAAACTTTTTTTAATTAAATATATTTTAGCATTTTAAATTAAAATGCTTGTGCAATATTTACATTTTAAAGACAATCCACAAGTTTTTTTAGCAGCTTCATTGACTTCTTTTCATTTCGCAAGTTATGAATATCTGGGCAATAAAAAAAATGAAACGTAATTGTTAATAATGGGTGTCAACCTTAGCATTCACCTTATCAGTGGGTTAACACACTACAAAAATATTCTTATTTCAATACCAGTGATATCATAAGACAGCTAGACATTCAAATAAGCAACAATGTGTCACTACGGCAGTGTAACCGTGTGAATTGTGACTGTTGCCTTTGTCTGCTGGGGGTGGATATTTTTATGGAAAGGGAACGTCGAAATCTCTGTAAAAGATTTATTGCTGTTTCTCCAACAATTAAAGGTGTTTGAAACTAAAAGGTGTGGTTTGACTGAAATGCACTGAAATATCTCCACACTGGCAGCACATCATGTAAACAGATCCATAACTTGTTACAACATGCAACCAGGATCCCATCAACTCTTATCTGACTCAGCTGTTTATGTCTGATTGAGCATTCCATCATGAGAGTGAATCTGACACAATTTTAGCAATGCTCTGATTTGACATATTGTTAACATAATACAGTACAGGTGTAACTCGTTAATCAGTGTTTATGGAAAAATTATCAAGAATCCCAAGATGTGTTTTGCCACACAATTTTTGAGATAATACATTTTCATGATCATAAAGTCTTTAAACCCTAGATTTTATTTTTAAAAATCATTATCTAACATGAATCAGACTTGACTCTGAAACATGTCTGATTGATTCACTTCTGAATCATCAGATTGATTCACTCCAAATCCAACATGACATCATGACTTTTTGGTAAACATTCACACCACTTTCAAGTCAAGTGGTGTGTGTATTCGCACGCATTTTGAGCTATCTGCATGTATGCATGTATACGGCATTAATGTCCATGTGATTCTGTGTGTCTGTACACGCCGTTAAATGTCAGAGCGCAACAAAGCAAAATGTCGATCTACATCTGGGAGCGATATTTTTTTTCTAGGATGGTAAATGGACTCATAAATGCAATTAATCTCAATTTATATATACAGTAATAACGTTATAGTCCACAGCGTTTATAAACACGCTGAAAAGCAATTATGCGTGTTGATAGCACGCCAAAACTAGAAATAGGAATTGGCGTGTCATACACACGCAATTTCATGAGATCAGTCTGCCAAATTAGTACATTACTATATATACTATTGACTTTTTTAAAACTAGAAAAAGCATTTTTTTTAAACCCAATGTTTCTTTCGATGGCGTTTATGCTGTGGGATGCTTTCAGTGTGTGCCAGTGTCTGAGCATGTACAAAATCACGTCAACTCTTCAGTGTTTAGCTAGGGTGACCAACTCTCCTGTTTTCCCAGGACATGTCCTGTTTTCATATAACAATATAACCATTTTCTATCCATACAGAAGGATGTATTCAATACATTAAATGTATTGAAATTAATAAGGTATCTTTAAGTAAACTTCGAATTTGAGTAGGCCCATCTGTTTGCTGGGAAGAGTGTCCTGGTTTTTGGTAATCAAAATATGGTCACCCTAGTTTAGGCCAGGAAAAAATAAAAGTGACTCCTAGTTTAGGAAGATGTGTGCCACCATCCCCTTATATCTCAGGGATGATACAATCAAGTTTTCTGTGTATTGATTAGCATTTGTAAAAACTTCACTGTGAGGAAGCTCTGCTCTCGCAATGCTTGCTTCGACAAAGCGGGCAACTTTATACTGTGCAACTCGTGGTTCAGGACCCACTGCTGTTGACGGCGACTCAGTTCATGGGGTTCGTAGAGTGTAGTCATTGGACAAGCCTGTTCCTTTCTCTCGCTCTGTCTACGGACTCTAAAGCCCCTTTCACACAGCACGTTCGATCCCCGAGAAATTGCCGGGAAATTGCCAGAATGCTTTCTATGTGAACTACAAACACGACCCGGGCATTGATACCCGGCATCAATGCCGGGTTGGGGATCTAGTAACATTGCCAGAATCAGGTCCAGGAACGCGGTCTGTGTGAACAAAAGCCAGGACCAATGCCGGTAAGGGGTGTGTCATAGTAAGACGCTTGTGCCATTGTAACCATTGTACCAACTGAGATTGTAAAAACGTGAAGATTTAAAAGTAAAGGCCATTTTTGAGGTGATCTTTTTGTCTGTGGTTGACTAAGCTCTTTTTTGGAAAAATTTGTCAAAAGTTCCCACGCTACCCACTGCTCTGAAAGAGGAATCGGACTCGTCTTATAATGGGGTTAGTATGTTCAGTTAGTGTTGTGCACTCGAGACTCGGACTTGGTCTCAGACCATATTTTAATGGACTCTGTCTTGTCATGGACTCGTGTGCATTTTGACTCCGAATTGACTCGTACTCAAACATATTGGGAGTCGGGACTCAGACTTATTCCCGAGTCCACTCAAGTCCCATTCAAAATATGTCATGATTATTACTGTATGTTAATATTTCTTTAAATTGTTGTTTGATTGAAACGTCCAATGATTGTTGTCTTTCTTGTGCGCAACTTTCGCATGACTTGAGACTATAACGTTCGCGGCACGCAAATGCAGCAGGACCCAGGTCAGATGTGATGTGGAGCCTCCAGCTCAACTATGTATTGAAAATGTCTGCCTTATCATCCATAATTCAGTTTGCATATAAGAGCCACACAGAATTTGTGTGCAGTAATGTTCTGTGAAAGAGCACTTACTGATTGTAATAATTGTAAGTCATATTTATAATAAAATTACCTTTACACCACTATGTGGCCTTTTTACCATTACAGTGTACATGATTCCATGGTATATTTGGTTTACTGTTTGAGTATGGTGCCAATTTTATTGTTACCACCAAATATTTTACATATTCTTGAAGATATCTTTAAGTCTGGTTTGAGACCCAACCTTAGGTTATCTAACCTCTTTGGTCTTGGTCTCGAACTATGACTCTACTCTCTTTGGTCTCCGGTCTCGACTCCGGACTTTAGCCTCAATGGTCTCGACTCGGACTCGAGTGAGCTGGCTCTCGACTACAATACTGTGTTCAGTGCCCTGAAACAGCTTGCTGGCAGAGAGCAAACAAGATTTTTCAATTGGGGACTCCTTGTGCCCCGATTCCCCTTCGAAAGAGGGGACAGGTACCTTACTCGGATGGGGAAGAACCATGCTGGAGGCCGTCGCTCCTCAAAACACCTAAGGTAGCGGGGTCGGAGGAACTACTAAAAGGCATTGGGAGGAGAGGGGGCATGATATTGTGGTGCAGTGCTCTCTATCCCAAAAGTGCTTGCCTTTCGAAGCCCTGAACACCTCAGTGTCAGGACTTCTTCTTCCTAGCCACCCTGGGGCTGATTGCTTGAAGGCCCTGGCTCTTGATCCCAGCAAAGGATAAGAACTGCTTAGACACCACCAACTGGTTCTTAGCCACCTGGAAATTGTTTACAACGATGTGAACCGTGTCTGCCAAACAGGCCAGATGATGAGATTGGGGTGTCCAGCAGGAAGACCGTTCTCTTTCCTTAATCTTCAACAGGTTTAACCACAGATGTCTCTATGTGGTGACCGTATAATGAAAGCGGCCGTTGACATGGGCTGTTTGCTTGGCAGCACTGTTCAAGCTTTGAAAAAAAGGAAGCTTTTTCCCTGTTCACTACTGTTTTCAATCAGGTTTCCCAATGACTCCCCAAAACTCATTTAATTGGTTGAAAAATCTTGCTGTTTTGGACAATTAATGAATGAAAACACATTGATTTCCCCTTGAAAACAACTGTAACTAAGTAGGCAGTTTCTTTGCCTTTATCTTTGTCAGGGGCTCACAGAGGGTAACATCACAATACGCAAGAAAGATTTGGCCAGATTCATCATGCACCCCCACTACATCATTCACTAGAGGACAAAACAAGTGCCAAGCACCATGGGGTTGAAGTCCTGGCAAAGTGACCTCTGAAATGATTAGCCATGGAAGTTCTTCGACACGTTCCAGAAAACTCCACAGCATTTTTGCTGTCTTCCTCCTTCCCTCTCTTCCTCTGTAGCCTGTGGTCGTTTCAAGACCTCAGGACACGCCACTGGGAACCCATCTAATAAGGAATAGGAACTAATAAAATCAGATGCCAAACCCGCAGGAAGAATAGGGAATAGTTGCCTATTGAAAAGCTGCCCCAGATTGAGTAAATGTGGCATTGTTTGGCTCTTTTGATGACTTCAGCAGGGGTTGAACCGCCCAATGGGGTTCTGTTGACGAACCAGGTCAGGTCACGTGCTGCTGAGGGGTGCATGAGGTAAAATGGGGAAACTTCTAGCAGTGCTTCAAGTGCTTCTGGAGTGCTTTGAAGTCAAAGAAAGCGGCCTCATCGATCATTAATTTAAAGGCTTTTAGCTCCTTTTCTCTTTCTTTCACATGCCGTTTCCCTGCTCTGCCGTGGAATGGTTACAAAAAATCAGCTTGCCGTCTGTGTGAACCCACGCTTGCCCTGATGAAAACGAAAGTGTTTACTATACTAAATCAATACTAAAAACATTTATTCATATTCTGATGTTAAAATTACATATAATCAAATAAATTAACACTATATTTGTTTAGATTTCCATGCCCGTTTAAAATAACTATACCTTACTACCTAATCTATATCATAAAAGATAAAATACAACAAATGTTCATATATTACAGACATTTTCTTTTATCTTTAAATGTCAACACATTCATTTAGTGGTTTGTATATGTTTTGATGCCAAGGACACTGTGTATATGAATATCCTGTTGTGAGGGAATCCTTTTCTAAAAGTTTTAAAACTTGACCCTGTTTTCTGTCAACTTTTAGAGGACTGTTAGCTGAATTAACCTGAGAATATTACACTTTGCTGTCAATAGAAACTTAATAAAATAGAATAGAACTAAAAAAAATGTGGGCTACACTTTATTTCGATAGTCACTTTAGACATTCTACTAACTATAAGTAACTTTTCAACTACATGTCAACTAAGTATCATTAGAGTATTAGTAGGCTGTAGTAGACTGTCAGTAGACTGTTACGTTAGGGTTAGGTGTTTGGGTTAAGGTTAGGAGAACAAGTTGACTTGTAGTTGCTAAGTTACTTACAGTCAGTTGAATGTCTGTTGGGGGACCAACAAAATAAAGTGTTAGCAGATATTTAGCTGACAGTCTACTAATACTCTAATGATAGTTAGTTGACATGTAGCGGCAAAGTTACTTATAGTTAGTTGAATGTCTAAAGTGGACTATCAAAATAAAGTGTTACCAAAGTGTGAAACAGTAATATTTTCATTTTATTTATTAGAATTTTTTTTTTGTATTTTATATTAGAAAGGATTAGGGCCAAGCAATAATAAAAAAATAAAACCATCTCCAGATTAAAGTGATTATTATGCGAGACTAAACGCGTTAAATTTAAAGAAAAAAAGTCAAAATACAATCGTGAGAATAAACTAATTAAATATCGAGAATAAAGTCGATGTATTTTGAGAAAAAAATAGTTAAATTTCAAGAAAAAAAGTTGAAATACAATCTTGAGAATAAACTCATTAAATATAAGAATAAAGTCATTGTATTTTGAGAAAATTTTTTTTAAATTTTAGAAAAAAGTTGAAATACAATCTTGAGAATAAACTCATAAAATATCGAGATTAAGGTTCGTTGTGCTTAGAAAAAACTCCTTAAATTTAGAGAAAAAAAGTTTAAATACAATCTTGAGAATAAACTCATTAAATTGTGAGAATAAAGTCGTTGTTTCACCCTCCTATGCTCCAAAGCTAACTGCCTATTACTTTAGGATCTGTAACCATCTATACAGCCATTAATGGCAATGCCGAACTTTATTCTCGAAATGAATGAGTTCATTCTCATGATTATTTCGACTTTTTTCTCGAAATTTAACACGTTTTTTTTTCTCGCAACATAACTTTATTCTCAAAAATTAATGAGTTTATTCTCAAAGATTGTATTTCGCTTTTTTTTTCTCTCGAAACACAACGACTTTATTTCTCAATATTTAATGAGTTTATTCTCAAGATTGTATTTCGTCTTTTCTTGAAATTTAACACGTTTTTCTCTAAACACAACGACTTTATTCTCGAAATTTAATGAGTTTAGTCTCAAGATTGTGTTTCGACTTTTTCTCGTAAGTTAACAAGTTTTTTTCTCGAAACACAACGACTTCCCTTTCTCAAAATTTAACGAGTTTAATTTCGCATTATAATGATTGTAATCTCTAAGATGGTTTTATTTTTTTATTATTGCTTGGCCCTAATTCGCTTCCATATTATAAAATTACTTACTTTGGGTTTTTATTTAATTTATGATACATTATAATTTATTGATTACAAAATAGTCTTTACTTTTGAACTTTTAGGCAACCAAAAATCATCTTTGTAGTCCCATTATGTGAATTATAGTTGCTGCATTAACTGTACTACATGTATAATATTTTCAGCCCAATCTCATGAAAGTTCATATCTATAGCACTGAATGTCATTTCTCCGTGGCATTTATACGCCAAAAACAGTTTTTGCGTGTATATGTTACGCGATTTTTGCGTGCATATGATACCGCACTTTTGGCGTATAATACGCACGAACTCTCCACCCACTCCCCCCTAAACCTTACTCAGGCTTTTTTAGTGTGTAGCATGTTTTTGCCGCATGAATGCCACGAGAAATGACATTTGTGGTATAAATTACGCATCTTCATGAGACTGTTGAATATTTTGTAGTCATAATTCCACTAATGCACTTGTAGCCAATACACGTATTATCTCAAAGTAATAATAATTTGACCAATTATTTGGGCACATCCTAGCAAGAAATGGTAAAGTCATTCATTCTGCAACTGAATATGAGTGATGGCGGTATTTGTTCATGCTTTTATACTTTCCATACTTCCTCTTTGTAATATGTTCACAGACAAGAGGCATCTTATTCTTCCTCTGGGATTTGCTTCCATTCTGGAAGTAGTGACACCTGAAACACTAGAGAGGTGGAGTCTAATCCCTGCATCCAAGTCCATTTAAGAAGGAGTTTCCTTCAGGAACTTTCCTCTGTGCTGTCATGGGCCCCGTTCGGCCCCCCCAATCCTGTCCATCTGATTGCCGCTGGGGTATTATGGCAACTTGAACTTCTAATCTCCTTGTACCGTGTGGTCCAATTTTCTTGAGCTTAACCTCTCTCTGATCAGTGCAAATGGCTACAGAGGAGATCAAGCTGGGGTCATGGAGAACTGAGTTCTCTTAATGTCCTGATATCTCTTCCAGTGATCTCTGCTGTGATTTTATTCAATCACCCACAGCTCAGGTTCCAGGAACACATGTGCTTCTGCAGTGCTACAGAATAATATCGCTCAGTTCACTAGAACTCCAGTCATTGATGATTTAACCTTTCATCTTCAATCATTTTCTGGAACTTCAAGAGGTCTTATTTTGATTAGTCAGTTTACTTAGACATGTTTGATTTGAATGGTTATTAAAATTGCTTTTGGGATTACGGATTTACACAACTTCTAACCTTTTGTGTATGGTTGGCGGTTATAACCTCATTGGCCAAATAGCAACCACCAGAGCATCCAATAAACATTTTAGCACACTGTAAAAATGAATATTCTTTATCTAATCAGTAGAATTGTGGCAACAGATTACAAGCAATATCATTAAATAAATTTAACAAATTAGAATTGAGTAATAAATAATCAAATTATTCCTTAAAATTTAACCATTTAAAATGAGTAAAGTTTACACCAAAAAATGTAACAAAAATATCTTGTCAAAGATTAATTAAGAACTCTTTATTTTATATTGCCAACATTGAAGACACCTGATGTTAACAAGCAGAATCGCCGAAGGAGAAAACCGTCATTTTAAAACAAACCTAAAACACTGATCACCATAATGGTGACTTCAATTTATGCTTTTTTGGTTGTTGTTGTAAGTTTTACTCATTTTAAATGGCTAACTTTTAAGGAATTAATTCAATTCATTATTACTCAATTCTAATTTTTTATTTTGTCCTTTTTTATTAGATAAAGCATATTAATTTTTACAGTGCATTGTGGTGGCAAGTTTTTGCACAAGAAAATACCACTGTCAATGTATTTATTGCAAAGTTGCAAAGTTTATTTTTCCTGGAAATGTTCTCTGATTGTCTTCTCTGTTATGCCCTTGGATGCCCGCAATGTTCCACCCGCAGGACTTAGACTAGCTTTTGCTAATCATGGTAATATCACAGGCTCACCGTATGACACATTTTAATAAGCCAAAACCTTTGACCCAGTTCTGAGATCACTGCACAGAGTGAGCTATTCCAGCAAATAAAACCCTACAGTTAATAAAACGGCAGATTGGATAAGATCAGGACTGCTATTAATGGTATTCTAATGTATTGTTATTGCTGCTAATAGAACCTAATAAAAACCTGGCTCTTCACAAAGACCTTGTTTAGAGGTTAAATATATTTATATTCTTCCTGCTTTACCAGATGTGCTTGTGCATTCTGAAGAATGAGGAAGTATATAATGTTACTTATAATCAGATAAGACCATAAATGTTGTTGAAGTTTTAAATTTAGCTAGTCTGGATATCTCTAAAATGCGATATGTCTACTTCGAGCATTCAAAGTATTTAAACACAATATAAGACTTGAAAGCCAAATGCAACAATTATTTTGGAACATGCAGCTAAAATTAAAGAGTTTACCGCATATGTGTGACCATGAGCAATTTTTGTGTAACTGAAAATAATAATTAAAAATGCTTAAAATAAAAAGTCTTTGTTCTTTATAAGCATTATAGGAAATCCAACTTTAAAAATAGCTTAAATTGAATGGAGGATGTAATGCAATACAACAAACTATTCTTTAAATAACACTTCTGTGCTATTAAAAACAGCCTAAACTAGCTTAAAGTTAGCTAGTGTCCCAGTGTGGGGCACTTATTAGCTGGACAGGTAGCTGATTCATCTATAATAGCGGACAGCATGGCGGAAGGTTTGGCCAACAAATCCTTTTAAGGCTGGTTTAACCTCTTAACTGTCACCCCCTTTTTGAATAGACATGGAAATGCACACTTCAAACTTAAATGGTTGTAACTGAAAAATGCTTCGGAATATAAACGTGTATATATAAAATTGTTTTAAAGAAGACATTTGCCAGATTGTTGTTCGAAGTGAAATAAATTAAGAAAGTGAAACCGAAAAAAAGTTATAGAAGTTAAAGTTTATGAAAATGTACAATGTAAAAAAATTAATTATTCATATTTTATATAAAATATATATTTTCAAAGCCTGGGCTACTCTAAAACTGCAGAAAAATCAAAGCCAAAAATCTGAACAAGTTGTGTTTCAAATTTTAAGTTGATATCTCAAAAAATTAGCTTTCTGTGAGATTTTGTTTGGGCGCAGTACCGAACGCTTCCACTAGGGCACAACCAGACTCCATTACTGCCCATATAAGGGCGCCTCCATTTCCACATGTGTTTTGAATGATCTGACTCATCATTTACACAATTTTCATACAATTTATGAAGTAGAGATCCTATACGCACAACCGGCGCTGCATCATAGAATGTCTCTGAATAGGTTCACGCCCACTTTTGGGGGATAGCAAACTAGTCAGACTCAATACAAAATAACAGCAAAAACCAACTCAGTACACAGCTGACAGGTGTAAATAACTTAAGAAATCACTTATAAAACATGTCAAGTAATTATATGTCCACCCTGCCTGCCATAGAACGTGAAAGAGACATACACAAACTTAATTTGGCCAATTTAAAAACATGTTCCTTTATTCTCCCAGCGTCAAATTGGGGTAACAACCCCACCCAGTGGCCAGAGGTGTCTTACCCGGACATTTAATTGTACCTCATCGAGTCACCAGGTAAGCCAGTGAATGATTTTATTTCGTTTTTTAAAGTAAAAAACCTTAATGTACATATTATGAATTTATGTTGATGATGGCAGGTAGCCTGGGCTAGTTGATTACGGGCATAAAAAATCTATCTTTCATGCTCAATGGCAGGCAGGGTGGACATATAATTACTTGTCATGTTTTATATAAGTGATTTCTTAAGTTATTTACGCCTGTCGGCTGTGTGCGGACGTTGGTTTTTGCCGTTATTTTGTATTGAAGTCTATGGGGAGTCTAGTTTGTTTCCCCCAAAAGGGGCGGGGACAAAATTGACAGTTAAGTTCCTGGATGTGCCGGTTGTGCATATTCAGAAGTAGTATGGGAAGTTTGGCAGATTTTGATATGAATTCAACCTCTAAAACATTTTCAGACCTTTTTTCTAAAAAAATTAAATGGATGCAATCTTTTGAACTCTTGGGATGAAAACAAACTGAGGTTTCTACCTTTTTCATGTTTTTTTCATGTTCATTGCTATTTCAAAATAAAGGTCTGAACACGTTTTAGGCGTATGAAAATATTCTTGTTGCAAATTGATAAATTATGGCTCCTGTGTAATTTATTTTGAAAATCAAAAAATACAGATAAGCACCAAATATGAAAACGAGATTGTAAGCTTTCAAATGATATATAGTTTGGTCTTTTCTAAGATATTATTGTTCTAAAAATATAACCTGTGGGACATGACATCCCTCTTGCACAGTGTAATTAGACAACCCAACCTGCACGGCAATTCGTTAAAATTTTACAAGATGGCTAATTCGTACAAATTACCTACCACTGACCTCGCCCTAAACCTACCCATCACTGGGCTTTAGACAAATCGCACAGAATTGGCAACCTTTTACTCACTTGTACGAATTTGTACAGAATTGATCGATAGCGTTGGGTTAGATGATGATCCTTCCTTTGCCTTGGAAACTCTTGCAAAATCCGCATTTGCTGCAAGGCTTAGGGTTTCTGTTCAGTCTCCAAATAAACGCTGTGAATATACTGTATGTATAGCATGGGAATCATGTGACGAGTGTTTGCCATGAAATTACCCTACAACACTTGTGAAGGTCAGGGTCTGGCAAAAAGCTTTCTGCAGCAGCAGAGATCTGAGTCCACAAACCAGGCCAAGACACTGCTATATTCCATTTCCCACCCTTCCAACCCCATTATACCTGACTGACCTGCCCACATAAATATTTGCCTCGGAAACCACCATCACAGTCGGAGACACGGCCGTGCGATTTCACCAGGGGCCAGGATTACTGTCGGATATCACGTTTGGCACATCAGTGGTGTACCTCCACCCTGCTTTCAAGTGGCTGAGCAAGAATGTCTCCAGAGATTACCGCTTTATTCTTAAGTGCAGCTAAAGCTTTCCTAGGCCTCATCCCAAATGACGCCCTCAGTACAAAGTTCACACTTTGATGACCTTTCTTTGGAGGGCGATAGACTGTTGTGCTGCTAAGACCACACCTGGGTGTCGGAGTCATAACAGTGATCGGGTCCCAGCTTGTGGTCCTTCCCTAATCCTGTCCTCTTCTCTGCTGAGAGTCCAGCTAAAAGTTGCATACAGGGGACTCTCTGGCACTCTATGGCCTTCTGAGCCATTAAAAAGACAAATGGGACACTCTATGGCAGAGGTGGGTAATCCTGGCCCTTGAGGTCCACTGTCCTACACTAGAAATGCTTTTGCAAAATCCACATTTGCTGCAAGGCTTAGGGTTTCGGTCTCCAAATAAGACGCTGTATGGGAGACGTGCATTCGTGCCTGCCGCCTGAGTTGAAAAATCTGAACTTTGGCTGTCGAATTTGCGCCAAATCAGGAGCCTGTTGCTTGCTCACGTGGTGAAGGATCTGGATGCTTCAATAAAATTATTTTGTAATATGACTAAATACCTGGTGTGGTTCTAATGCACAACAAAGCAAACATTTTATCACACAAAACTTTATTTCAATATACGAGACATGTTCATTTTGTATTGAACGTTATTTATTCCATATCTAGATTATATGAAATATTATAACAGATGTTATTACAACCAACATACATGTGCATAAGTTCGTGTATGAAAAAAAAATCACAGGACAGGTTAATAACTTTTGGAGGCTGGCTCTATTTATCATCAAAACCAAAATAAATGACAGATTAGATGGATGAGGGCGAGGGTGAACCTCACTCCGATGCGGGACAACAGGTCATCAAACTGGGCGCGGGACAGGCGGAAGTAACGCTGACAGCGGCCGTCGTCCAGCAAATGGTGAAACTCGCCAAACGGTTCGCCTCCAAAGGGTCCGGTGGACACAAATATGGTGACGATGATCCCCACGCCGCTGTTCTGCTCTCCAGTGAAAATACAGAGCAGTGACTCTCTCCATGAATGCTCGGTCAAAAATATGGCCACCAACGGACTTCAATTCTGACATGCGTGACGCGCGTAAATTTCGCTTCAAACCTTTGTTTTTATGCGCGTCAGTTTCACTCTTGACACACAAATTAACACAAAGTGGTCAAGCGTCAAACTGAGACGTGGTACTGTAGACGCGAATTCGACGCGCTATTCGCGTCCAGTGTGAACGCACAGGAAGGGGACAGTTCTTGGCCAGAATCGAGTGATAAGCTGGCTATGCTGATACTCAAAAGTCTGGCTACATAAAATGGGGTGTTTATACTGACATGTATTTATTGTCTCTCTGCTGTCGTCTGCTTTCACTCGCATTGGTAATAATAATAATAATAATAATAATTTGTTACATTTATATAGTGCTTTTTCTGAGACCTCAAAGCGCTTCACATAGAGGGGGGAATCACCTCAACCACCACCAATGTGCAGCATCCACCTGGATGATGCGACGGCAGCCATATTGCGCCAGGACACCCACCACACACCAACTTAATGGTGAGAGGAGACAGTGATGAAGCCAATAAGTATATGGGGATGATTCAGGAGGCCATGATGGACAGAGGCCACTGGGCAAATTTGGCCAGGATGCTGGGGTTAGACCCCTACTCTTTCGAAAGGCATCCTGGGATTTTTGTGACCACAGAGAGTCAGGACCTCTGTTTGACGTCTCATCCGAAGGACGGAATTGGATTGGTAGTCATGCCAATGGTAGTCACGCAGCAAAACGCTTCCAGGTTTGAGTCCAGCTGAGCCAGAAGGCATTTCTGTTGGGTTCTCCAGTTTCCCCCATAATGCAAAGACATGCAGGTCAGATGAATTGGAGACACTAAATTGCCTGTAGGTGTGAGTGTATTTCCTGGTTATCCCTGTAATGGACTGGCCATCTGGGAGTTTCCCTGTCTTCAGCCCAAGATCCTGGCTAGGCTTCAGCATCACTGTGACCCTACACACAGTGGACAAGTGGTTTGGAGAATGGATGGAGGGACTCATGCACAACTATGAACACTAAACTAAAGGAATTCATTACTTAAGATTAGGAATCTTTAAACAGTCTTTGTCACTCATTTTAGCAATGCATTTTGTTGAACTACTGAACTACTGTACTAGATAATTGCTATGGGATGAGATCTATCTATGTATCTATGTATCTATCTATCTATCTATCTATCTATCTATCTATCTATCTATCTATCTATCTATCTATCTATCTATCTATCTATCTATCTATCTATCTATCTATCTATCTATCTGATTTATTTATCTATCTATCTATTCTATCTGATCTATCTATCTATCTATCTATCTATCTATCTATCTATCTATATGTATATATATATATATATATATATATATATATTAGGGGTGTAACGATACACAAAACTGACGGTTAGGTTTTCCCACGGTTTTGACATCTCGGTTCGGTTCGAATTCGGTTCGGTTTTGAAAGTTAAAATGGCTTTTTTTTCTTTCTTTTTTTACCAGTGGTTTAATGAAAAAAAAGGGTTTTTGTCTTTAAATTAATTCAATTACAATTTAACATTTCACAAGGATTTAAAAAATCTGCTATGCTGTAAACTATATAGGGAGCCACACATTACTATAACATTAAAGGTTGTAGACTTTTAACCTAAATTCAGATGCTATTTATTTTTTAGATATAATAATCAACACACAACACATTGTATGAAAACATGTAAACTGAACATAAGGCAGTTTTTGCATTAACTTGTGTTTTTACTCTTATTTGTTGTTGAAATATAATAATTTACACAGTTGTAATTTTCATGAAAGACATTAAACATACATTAAATAATCAAGATATCATAAACAGGTTAAGCAAAATATAATATACATAGTGCATTTATTTAGTGCAAGAGTTCATTTATAGGAAGTTGTGGACACTGAATCACTTGCCTGTTGAGGTAAATATAATGCTAGGACAAGCTAAGCTATGCTGTTTTATTGACGTCTTTCGCGGCTAAAACACTGATTGAGCGATTACACAAGTTATGATGCCTTTCAGTAAGTATACTGTATCTTTCAACATACCTTTAGGTGTCTTTTCTGTAACTGAGGAAGAGATGATCGCGTTTACTCGCGCGTCGCGCTGCCGCTTGAAATGAGGAGCCTATAGTAAGCCCACAGCGGTCTGTCACGCCACATCAAAGAGCGCCAAAACGCCAGTTTTATTTTCGTGATCAAATAGACACAATTGGAAAGATTACACCTTGCTTGTTATCGAAAGTAACAAAACACAGAGCTTGTTATTTGGTGATGGTGGTTAGGCTACAAAACTGAATTCGTTGTGTACATAATAATAATAATAAATAATAATTCGTTACATTTATATAGCGCTTTTCTGAGACCTCAAAGCGCTTCACATAGAGGGGGGAATCTCCTCAACCACCACCAATGTGCAGCATCCACCTGGATGATGCGGACGGCAGCCATATTGCGCCAGAACGCTCACCACACACCAGCTTACTGGTGGAGAGGAGACAGTGATGAAGCCAATCAGCAAGTGGGGATGATTCAGGAGGCCATGATGGACAGAGGCCACTGGGCAAATTTGGCCAGGATAAGGATAATTTTGCCATAAGACATGAAGTCCATTGAGCCGGGCTGGGCGGGGCCGGGGTAGCAGGGGGCGGGGCGGGGTGTGTTCGGTACGCAATGACAGTATCGCGATTCGAATCGTGAGTTCAGTATCGCGGTTTTTCGGTTCGGCTTCGAAATCGTTACACCCCTAATATATATATATATATATACACACACATCCCATAGATATTTACATTGAAGAAGGGACACAAGCCATATCTACACTCCAAAAAAAACTGGGTAAATGCACTGTAAAAAAACTATCATGATTTGTTATTGTTTTTTCTTCTGTCACATCAACTTAGATAATTTATGTGGTTCAGATAACATAATATTTTGAGTTTCTGATTATTAAATCAATCTCCTTCATTGTATTAACTCAATTTTTCAATTTCAATGAACTTAAAGTTTTAAGGCAACGAGGTTACTTCATTTTTTTTTGTTAAACCAACAATTTTTTTTACAGTGGACAGAACACCTGTTGGGTTAATTTCACCCAGCAAATTGGCTTGTTTGTTTAACCAAGCATAATGGGTTGATTTCAGTAATATCTTTTTTTTTTACTTGAATTAATGTTTATGGATTAACTTCAGTCTAAAATTTTTTAAATACTCCACACAACAACTGGTTTGCATGATACAGTAATTACTTTATTTTTGATAATTATTTTACAGTATTGCATATTTCGTATAGTTTAAATAGTTTATTGCTTACATTTAATCTTGTTTAACAAATATAAGAACTACAAATGAAACCTTTAGGAGTAATTCAAGTACAATCGACCAGTCTCTGTTGTCCCATTTCAACTGTAACGGTCACGCTGGATCTCATGCCGCAACATGACATCATGACTTTTGAGTAAACATACACGTCACTTTCAAGTCAAGTGGCAAGTTATCTATACGCCGTTAAATGTCCGAGTGATTCCGCGTGTATGTACACGCCGTTATATGTACACGCATCTACATCTAGGGAGCGATTATTTTTTTTCCTAGGATGGTAGGTTTAGGGACGGGGTTGGGGTAGGTCATATATTTATATATACAGTAATGTAACGTAAGTCAACGTCGTTCATAATCACGCTGAAAAGCGATTATGCGTGTTGATAGCATGCCAAAAGTGGAAATACGAATTGGCCGTGTCATACACCATTTCATGAGATCAGTCTGCACTTGTATCATGTTCAGCGGTGGAACTTCTAACCTCATATCGACTTCCTGCGAAATATGCTGTGACTGACTTCAAACCTGTCCATAAACAACCAGTGTACAGTTCTGAGAACATATTTTAATATCCCAAGTGTTTATATTTGTTTTCTTTTTGAATAAAACTATACAATTTTATGCAAGGCATCAGGTATTTCCATCACGCGGAAAGACCGACGCGACATTTGTTTAGGTGACTTTTGTATGTTGCTTTGCGTAAAATTAAACGATATACAGAACAACAACGAATTTATAGATACAAATACAAAAAATTTACACAAACCTGAGAGCATTGCTCTCTCCTGAAGAGGTCGCAAAAAGCCAGCAATAAATAACTCAACCCCTGGGTTGTTACGTCTGACCCAGGATCTGGGGTACACAAAACTACCCAAACATTGGGTTGTTACGTCTAGACCCAAGAGCAGGGTAACACAAAAACTACACAAACACTGTAAAAAATAACCAAAAAAATAAAGGCTCAACCCAGGATTTGGGTAGAAAATAATAACCCAACATTTTTTAGAGTGAAGTCACTAGGATCAGTGTCAAAGGTTAAGCAACAAGAGGAAATTAGTCCAGAAAATGAATTTCACGACAGACTATGATGACATGTATGAAAGACAAGCATACCATGAAAAAAATAGGGGAAGAACAGTGTTGTGCAATGTTCAAGCATGACATAAGTAGGATGTGCACATACTGAGGGTTGATTATATGAGTAATACACCTTGTTCTTAAAGTATGTGCACTTCCACATGGAAAATGGCAGTTGTTCTGTTCAAGGTGTAGCCGTACTATGTTATTTTGTCTTTCTCTGGTGCGCTGTGATTGAGAATGGGTAAAATCACCTCACAATGATCCATTTAATGGCAAACACATGGCTGTGCAGAAAACGTGAAGCATTAAATAAATGACTGGGGGACAATAATGCTTGTGAGGGTTTGCTGAAGCAATTAGACATAATTAGCTTTATTGAAATAGTCATAATTTGAAAGGTAACAAATTACTCATTAAGGACAAATCAACAAAGAGCACAAAGTGAATTCATTAATTCATGGGTAATGCATGTTTTAAGTCTCCTGAAATGAAAAAAGCTCTTGTGATAAAACAACAAGAACTAGCTCTTCTTTAACACTAGACCTGCGTGTCTAAACAGCTAATATGCTACCTTATATAGCCTACCTAAATTTGACTAAATACTAAGTCAGCATTATTTTATTTCATTAAATGGTGATAAAATAATAGATAAATCTAATTAAACAGACTATTTTACCCCTGTATATGTGCTGTGTTGTTTTCATGATTACAGTTAGCTTAGCATGTTAGCTTAACATCAAGTTCTACTGAAATCAACTAATGTGAGGGGAAATGTGTCCATATATGCCATTTATGAGGTTAATTCAGTTAGAATGCAGCCTTAAAAGACAGAAAGGATGCTCTGTGGATTTTAGTACAGGGTGTGTGTGTATGCTTGTGTCCTAGCTGAAGCGTGTACATGATTAGAGCAGCTGCTTTGGTCGCTTTAGTGATGCTATAAGTATTTCAAGCCAATGCTGTTGATTTAAAAGTAAAAAAGATATCAGTCTTTGAATTAATGGGAATATAGTATGTGCTTAATCAGGAATCTTATCCTACCAGGACTTAAATCATAAAAGCGAAGCACCTGAAGCTAAATCACTGTGTTAGGCCTGTGTGAGAAAGACATGGTGTAGCCTAGTTTAAGAATGTAATCATTGTGTTACAAAAACATCTCATGAAATTAAAATTTTTTGCAGCAGACTTCCTGGAATTTTCTGCATTGAGTTTCATGGGAAATTCTCATATTAACAGATGCTTTATGAAACATAACACAGCAACACAAAGCGATACATATAATTTCCTTGAAATGAATGGGTCTTGTAATCGCATGCATCATGATATAGGATGATGTCATGTTTGTGGGTTTATTTGGAAGTGAATATTGCACTATGATTTTGAATGTATCATTAGTAGGTTGCCAAGTTACAAAAGTTACTATAACTATTACTCATTCTTAAGTTTTAAAATTTAAGTAGTTTTTTATTTATTTATTTTTTTACTTAGACCAGCAAGCAATCAACTTCCAATGAACTAGCATGCAACACTAAGTTATTTTTTATTTCATAAGTAATTTAATTAACTTACTTTAAATGCAATGTGTTGCTTCACTGTTTGAGCTACAGATTTCATCATCATCATCATCATCATCATCATCATCATCATCATCATCATCATCATTATCATCACTCGCCAATATATAATTTAATAATAATAATCACCACCAATATATTATTTATTATTGATGAGAATAAGTAGTATTAATAAACTATATACATTTTACTTATTTATATGAATGATAATTAATAATATTAATAATAATAACAAATATATTCATAATTTAAATATTTAATATTTGCTTATTTATAATCATTAATAATTGGTGGTGATTTTTCAAAATCTAATATTTATATAGTTTATAGTTTGCATATTATAATCACTCAATAATCATTTAATCAGGGTATTTAATAACTTCTACTACTACTAATAAGTGTTGCTGTTATATATATATATATATATATATATATATATATATATATATATACTTTATATAGATAACTTTTATTTTGGATGCGATTAATCGTTTCACAGCCCTAATATATATATATATATATATATATATATATATATATATATATATATATATAGGGCTGTGAAATGATTAATTGCATCCAAAATAAAAGTTTGTGTTTACATAATATATGTGTGTGTGGTGTGTATAATTATTTTGTATATATAAATACACACAGATGTATGAAAAATGTGTTATTACTATATCAAATATTTATATTTATATATAATATAAGTTTAGTATAAATATATATAAAGTATATACATTCAAATATTTCTTAAATATATACATGCATGTGTGTGTATTTATATATACAAAATAACACACTACACACACATATATTACACATATATTATGTAAACACAAACTTTTATTTTGGATGCGATTAATCGCTCTTAATCATTTCACAGCCCTATTTTTTATTTTTATTTTTTTGAATGATTTATGTCAAATTTAACTGTATCTGTTTATTCCACCAATAGCTTTCAGTTAGAGATGTGTGGGCGGACAGCTTCACTCAAACCAATTCGCCCTCTTATTGTTTTGTGTCATTGTACTTTCCAGCTGTTGTCAGCCTCTTCTTACTGAGGACAGAGTGATTATCCTCCTGTCAGTTATCAGGCATGGCAGTGGACCACAGGAGCCACAAGAGCAAACAATGGCATGGCCTGCACCCCTCCACCTCACAGATCCTTTCATTCATGAGATGAGTGAAGAGGCTTCAGCTCAGTGTCTGTTATCGCCCCGGCCACACGTGCATGTAGAAGGACAGGGTCTCGCCTCTCGCCCCTTGCTGCGTCAGAGCCGGAGACTCCTAATGTGGGCTTTGGCAGAGGTGTGGGAGTGATTAATGTCTACTCTTCCATCAATGGACAACCTGGACCAACACAGGCTCTTAGTCCAACCATTTCTAAGCAGGGACTCCATGATATAAAACGCCAGATTTTCTAGATTAAATATTAGTTCATTGAGTGAATCACAATTAATCGCATGTAACAATATTTGCCAAGGAAAGCCCACAAATTCAGGCGATTCAAAGACATTTTTGGGGTATAAATCATTGATTAGATTTTCTAATCATTAGATTAGATTTTCCAAGGTAGACTTAAGGAATTATTTTATTATATAATATCATATTTGCATTGTTTGTTTAGCATAGTGATCACATTAAATGAACGTGGGATTTGTTCATGACATTACCATACATTGCTTTGTTATTATTGTATGCAAATATTGACCTTTTTTCCCCCAACTATATTTGGTATGTCAGCTATCACTGTATATTTAGAGGAGTGTTGTTATTGTAATCTAATTAAAATATAAATAAATATAATAATATTATAAAATTATTTATTTCTTCATAATTTACATTTAGGTTTAAGTTTGAGTACTAAAAATAATAAAATTAAAACTTAAATAAAAAATTGTTAAATAGAAATATAAAAACAAAAACAAATAAAATGATAAAAGGACATAAAAAACCTAAATATTAAACCAAAATTCAAATGAAATTGGACTCAAAATATGAATTAATTATATATTCTTTCATATATATTAAGATTTAAAGCCCTAAATTATTTAAATAAAATATTTCCAAAATTTTTAATGACCTTTTTTAATGGTTTTGAAATAACTCACCAAAAAATACTACAATTTAAAAGAACTGTTGTCTATTAAAAATATATTTTAGTAACTGTAATTTATTCCTGTGATCAAATCTGTTTATTCAGCCTCATTACTCCAGTCTTGAGTGTCACGTGATCCTGTGAAACATTTGAAACATTTTTGATTATTATCAATGTTGAAAACTATGTGAATATAAATAACTAATACAAAGTCTATGCAATAAAAATATCCGTTTAGTAAAAATATGGATCTTCTAGGATAATTCTAGAAAAGAGACCATATCACACTTCACGTATCACAGTTTCATCAGGAGCTTATAGTCATTTTGCTGATGATAAGAGGCAATATATGGGATTTATAATGGTGGATGGTCATTTTTCATGTCCTCATTTACTAGATTGGTGTTCCTCTAAAGGTTAATTGCCTCTGCTAATTGTTAACCCCCTTAACTAATGCCATCCGGCCTGTAGAGTGCGTCACACACAGATTGAAAAAGCCTCTACCAGTTGACGTATGCTGGTATTTAGCAAGACAGGAACATCAGTGGAAGTGTTACTGAACTTAAACTTCATCTTTAGTTGGGACAAAACACATCTACGAGCGAAAGTAATGACTAACTCATTCAAATGAGAAAGACGGATGTGGGATCTTTTGATGAACCATTTTCCACACAATCAAGGGCAAACAAAAAGAACAAATGGGTGTCATAAGCTAACGCCCAACATTACCTTCAGCCTCAAAGACATCTCGAGATAAGATGCATGAAAGCAAGGACTGCGACCCTCCCTTCCTCTATGCTCCATCCATGCAGAACCAGCCAAGCCCACTGGGGGCAGCGTCACGCTTCTGAGAAAAGAAAACGCACTGGTCTCCACATGCATGAGGTAAAATGTTTTCTTTTCAAATCTCTCAAGCTCAGCTAAAGATAATTACTTGCCAGATTAAGATGAGATCAGTTTCGGGATGGGAGGGTGTTATGATTTGAACTTTTTCTTGACAGATGTCAGGAAAGACAATTTGCGGCTCTCTCGCGCATTCATTCATTTATTCTGAATGGGAATCTGTCTGGACTTTAGTGAGCTAAACCCAGAGGTCCCTGAATCCTGATTGTCTTCTGAGTGATGCAGTCACTTGGATGTGGGGTGAAGTCATATTTCAACAATAATTGGTGCTTGACTCTGTCACCCCAGACAGAGATAAAGAGACATCCTTCTGCAAGAATCCATGGGATAATTTTTGCCCAGTTTTGCATCTGATTGTTAGTTAATTGCATTTGATAGATTTTACATTCACATTTGCAGTGTGTTTGTAAAAGGTGTTTTTATGCATGTTTGGTCTGATGCTATGTTCACACCGGATGCGAATAGCACGTAAAATTCGCGCCTACCGCGTCTAGTTATACACTTGACCACTTTGAATCCATTTACGTGCATCAGAATCAAAATCAGTTGGCGGCCATTTTATTATTTTATGTCGACCGAGCATTCATCGGAGAGTCACGCTCTGTATTTACTCTGGAGAGCAGAACAGCGGTGTGGGGATCATCTGCACCGTATTTGTGTCCACCGGACCCTTCGGAGGCGAACCGTTCGTCGAGTTTCACCATTTGCTCGCTCCAGGAGCTGCGCTGGATGACGGCCGCTGTCAGCGATACTCCCGCCTGTCCCGCATCCAGTTTGATGACCTGTTGTCCCGCATCGGAGCGAGGATCCCCCTCGCCCTCATCCATCTAATCTGTCATTTATTTTTGTTTTGATGATAAATAGAGCCAGCCTCCAAAAGTTATTAACCTGTCCTGTGATTTTTTTCTCTCTACGTCCAGACACAAACTTGTGCACATATGTTGGTTGTCTTTACACAACATTTCATATAATCTAGATATGGAATAAATAACATTCAATACAAAATGACACATATTGAAATAAAGTTTTGAGTGATTAAATATTTACTCTGTTGTGCATTAGAACCACACACATTTAGTCATATTACAGAATAATTTATTGAAGCATCCAGATACTTCACCACGTGAGCAAGCAGCAGGCTCCTGATTGCGCTAATTGGACGCCAAAGTTCAGATTTTTCAACTCGGCGGCAGACGCGAATTCGCACGAATGAATGCACAAACAGCACTAACTAAATAATTCGTGCTTAACGCACCAGACGCTCAATTTGTGGCATTCGTGCAAACTTGATGCGTGAATGAGGCGTATTCGCTGTCTACTGTGCGACGCGTTACGCGCATAAAAATTCCTGTGGCGTGAATGAGGCGTAGAGTGCGGGCTCTACGCCTCATTCACGCCACAGGAATTTTGTATGTGCGTAACGCGTCTTTGCATTGACTTAACATTGAAATAATTTGCGCCTGACACGCTATTCGTGTCCGGTGTGAACGTACCATGAGTCTTTGATGCATTTCTGTTCTGACCAGCAGGGGTGACCAGTGTGTGTACACATCAAAACAGTGAAGCATTTTGCAAAGCAATTGGTTCAATTGATTCAAAACTTTAAAAAAGTTTTGTTTCTCCCATCACAAGCATAAAGTTGCACAATTCCATTTTTATGTTTTCATAAGATCTGCTTACACCGCACTGACAGTTATGTTTGGGGTGGACCTTCACGCTTATTTATTTATTTTTTTGAGAAATCGTATGTTCAAATTGTATGAATTCATTCGATGTCACACTTTCTAAGTGTGGTGAGTGAATGAGCACTGATTAGTGAACGATACAGATTAATATAAAAGACCTTATTAACAGAAGACTTCACAAAACCAAAATCACTGTAGTATTAACCAAACCGACAACTGTAGACTGAAACACAGGTAGATATATACTGGGCGAAAACAGAGAACTAATTAGGCAACAGCTAAAAACAATGACTAATCAAATCAGTAACCATGATGTCAAATTGACAAACTCAGAAAGGGAGACTGTGAACAAAGTCAAAATAAAGTCCAAGCACAAATAAGCTGTTACAGTACGCCCCCTCCTGGAAGGTGCGATCTCGTGCCACAACAGATGAGATGAGGGAAGGTGGGGGCTTTGGAGATCTTTTCAAGGAGCTGGAGAAAGGCAGGCAGCAGAAACAAGGAAGATAGATATAGAAAGCAGCCATGAAGGAGATGATTGGAGGAGTGTCCATGTGGTTTTTACCCAGAGTGCAGTTGGACAGACAGGTCATGGGCGAAGGAGTCACGGTGTAAAGGTGACCGCCGACATCTGGGTGATGACTGACGGAGATGATGTTAGAGGGTCCAGGGCGCAGACAGAGAGCTAATGGGCCTGAGTAACACCACTGGCTCTGGAGACCAAGGTGAAAGTGCGGGTGATGGGCGCTCAAGATGAGCCGAAGGGGTGGAGAGATGCAGGGTGACGGCTGACAGAGGTGGAGCCGGAGGGATGAGGGTGCCTTGTGGAGCCGCAAGGCTGAGGGCCCCTGGTGGAGCTGAGGGTGCAAGGAGCCAAGGTGGCACAGACAGGTGGATGAGTTGAGGAGGAGCGAAAGGATCAGAGGCCGGAGGTGGACACAAGGGATTATCTCAGTGCATGACCTGAGGCTTTACAGGGAAGGTGCAGGCATACAGCTGAGGCAAGGCTAGAGGGCTGTCTGAGTGTAGGTGAGAGAGGAAAGCTGAGGGATGGGATCAATGGAGGTAATGTTATACTCACATAATTCAATGATAGGTCTATTAGCCAGTCTTCCTTATCCAGTTCCACCAGGGTTCCCTCTGTCATGTTGGATGTTGCCTCACATCCGTGGTCAGACTTACATTGAGGCGTCAGCTCTGCTATGATGGTTGGCGCTGTTGTCACAGGCTGTCTCCTCTCAGCTGGTGGAAGCTCTCCATCAATGGGTGAAAACAAAGAGGACTAATTAGGCAACAGCTGAAAACATTATTTGACATTATTTGAGCTCTTCACCATAGGTGCTCGAGAGACTGCAAAGAGGAGGGCTGCCAGAGGTCAAGTTGAAGGAATAGGATATACTGTGGACAGCTTCCCAAAACCCCGCCCAATCAACACCAGTGAGGCCAGGCCATCTGGCACAGAAAATTTTGAGAGGACCCGTCTCGCCAGATTCTCTGGAACCCGTGGAGGTCAGAGGAGAGGAGATGGTCGAGAGGAATCTCGAGCGCCATTCCCTGTTTCAACTTGGGTTGATCCCAGAACCAGTGGTCCCGAGTCCAGTGGTCCCAGTTTCAGTGATCCCCGATCTGGTGGTTCCGAGTTTCGGGGTCCGGAGACAGAGGAGGAGGAAGACCTCTAGCCTCCCCAAAAGCCCGGAGGCCGTGTCCCAGCAGCTCACCACTTTTTGGGAGGCTGAGTCAGAGACTGTTTACGTCCTGTCTGCCCAGCCAGAGATGGTTCATGTCCCGTTTGCCCGGCCAGAGACGGTTCAACAGCAGACACCGGTTCCGGAACAGCAGACACCGGCTACGGAACAGCAGGCACCGGCTCTGGAACAGCAGAGCCGGTGTCTGCTGTTCCAGAGCCGGTGCCTGTGTTCCGTAGCCGGTGCTCTGCTGTTCCAGAACCGGTGTCTGCTGTTCCGGAGCCGGTGTCTGCTGTTCCGGAGCCGGTGTCTCTGCTGTTCCGGAGCCGGTGTCTGCTGTTCCAGAGCTGGTGTCTGCTGTTCTGGAGCCGGAGCCGGTGTCTGCTGTTCCGGAGCCGGTGTCTGCTGTTCCGGAGCCGGTGTCTGCTGTTCCGGAGCTGGTGTCTGCTGTTCCATAGCCGGTGTCTGCTGTTCCTGAGCTGGTGTCTGCTGTTCTGAAGCCGGTGTCTGCTGTTCCGGAGCTGGTGTCTGCTGTTCCGGAGCCGGTGTCTGCTGTTCCGGAGCTGGTGTCTGCTGTTCCAGAGCCGGTGTCTGCTGTTCCGGAGCCGGTGTCTGCTGTTCCGGAGCCGGAGCCGGTGTCGTGCTGTTCCGGAGCTGGAGCCAGTGTCTGCTGTTCCGAATTCCGGTGTCTGCTGTTCCTGAGTCGAGCCAGTGCCTGCTGTTCCTGAGCCGGTGTCTGCTGTTCTAGAGCCGAACCGGTGTCTGCTGTTCCTGAGCCGGCGATCTGCTATTCCGGAGCAGGAGCCAGTGTCTGTCTGACCCTGAGCTTGTTCCTGAGTTGAAGGCCGAAGGGCCTTCACCCCTTCACCCTCTCGACATTTCAAATTGGTTTCTTGAACATGACAATGAGTTCACTGTCCTAAAATGGCCCCACAGTGACCAGATCTCAACCCAATAGAGCATCTTTGGGATGTGGTGGATGTCATATGTACATTGTCGTATGTAAATACCCCTCCCCACATTAATTTGAGGACTCATTTAAAAACACAACTGCACGTGACAGATTACTATAACCTTTTTCCAGTGAAATGTTGACAGAGGCCACGGCATCTGCTGACTTCTGTATATCCGGCCCATGTTTTCATTGACTGGAATAACATAATCTACTATATACACATATGGGAAATCCTGTTACTCAAACAGTAAAACAAGCATTAACATCACTAAGATCATGGGTTTGTTTTCCAGGAATGCATGCATTTAATTGAATGCCATATTCTGTAAGTTGCTTTGGATGTAAACATCTGATAAATGTGAATTTAACAGATGTAATTCTTTTATACCAACGTGTGTTGCCTTTGATTTTTGATGGGGATTTATATAAATAGTGTGATAAGTGGGAATTAAAATAATATAATTATACACATCTTACACATTTTAATTTAAATATAATTTTAAACAATTATAAAAGTTATTCTTAAATATAAATAAAAATAACATTTTATTATTTTTTAATAATAATAAACATTTTCTAATAGGCATATTAGAAAATATTAAAATATTAAAATAATTGTATTAAATAAAATTTTAATCATATATCTGAATTATTCACACACTATTGATAAATGTAATAATATTTTATTTTTTAAAAGGCTTGTTAAATTGCATAACGTCAATAAATTAAGCCAAGACATTACAGGAAATAGTTTAAGGGGTCGATGAACAGCCATTTATTTTTCTCTTTTCGTGGAAATGGATATTAGAGGACTATTTATGAAAGTCCTGGATAATTTAGTTCAGGTGTGGCATTTCGGTTGGATGAAGTGTATCAAGCTCATGTTAAGTCAAGGATATTACCATGTTTCAGGGCTTTTGTGGGTCAGACAGATCCAGGGTGTAATGTTGGGCATTTTCCCCAAAGTGCTGATCCTTTTTTTGCTCATGAGAGGATGTTTGCAAAGGATTTGAGGTCAGGAAGTTGATAAAACTTACAGGAAGTGATTAGGCATCCTGGAAACTCTGGGAGAATGAACCACATCACATCATAGGGCAGTTCTGATTAATACACACATCTGAACTCCTTTGTAATTAAATCAACAGTGACTTGTGGGGTTGTCACCTTTGTGGAACTTTGTAATTGAATGTTGTCATACAGCAGTGTAATTTGTCTCATTTACAGCATTAGTCAACCTCAGCAAAAAAATAAAAATGAGTTCATGCATTGTGGCAATTTAATGTAAACTACAATTCCTTTTGACAAATGGCAAATTCTCTGTGAATTAAAGTGAATAATGTGGATCTCATCCATTCTGTATTAATATGCTTAATTAAGAAAACATTAAGAAAATGTGAGAAAGTTTGAAATAATACATATCACATTCTGATATATAAAGTCAGAATTGTGAGATATTGTCACACTGTCAGTCTGTTTTGATTTATGTCTTTGTCTGTGTTCTGTCAATTAATTCAGTTCTGCCTTTCTCCGCCCCTGCCTGTTTGTTTATAGAGTTTGATTGATTGTTTTTGTTCATTTTAATTTACTCTTCAGTTCTGTCTATTAAACCCTGTGTTCTGTCTTGTTCTTTGTCAGTTGTTAACATTACATGTAGTTGGTTGTCCTGGTCCTGTAATCCTGTTTTTCCTGTTTGATTTGTAATAAAGTACGCATGATCATGCACAATCTAACCTAGTGGGATGTGAGCAGATTGTACAAAAACGTACAAATGAGATTGTATGAATTTATTCAAATTCATCAATTTGCCAAATCACAAACATTTTTGACAGAACGTATCATTATAGTTATCATTCTTGGTGTGAACAGGTCTTTAGAGAAATAATTACAGAACTTTTTGAGCAAGATTTACTAAACAGGGCAAGATTAGTGTGAGAGCTAGCCTGGCAAACCAGACCTATCAAGATGTTACATCTGGGAACTAACAATTGGCATACCTCAATCCGGGGGCGGGATAAAAGGTTGTCTTTCAATATCCCTCTGCACGCCATAGGATAGCGCTAACCAACCAGAGCGATGATGGCTGTGGCTGAGTGAGTCCCATGCGTTTTCCCCATGGTTTTCTCTCCAGCGGCGCAAGTTGATATATTAAACTTTTGCCTTATCCGGTCGTCAAAACTATGAACACATCTTCCTTTTAAGAATGACTTAAGTTACGTTCTTAACTCCAAGTCATCCGAGTCACGGCCAAAGCCGAAATCGAAAGACCGCTGTTAGCCAGCTGCGTCTTGTTTGTTTTTAAGTAGCAGGGAAATCACCTATGGAAATCACGGTGCAGAACCGTCACAACTCTGCCCGTCATTGTGTTAAGCCCGCCCACCAACTCTATACACAATGTGATTGGCCAGACCAGAATTTGGATGTTCCACTTTGAAAGTCAACGAAGATTTGCTAGACCACACTTTGCAGCAAAATAATTTTTGCTGCCGCTCAGGTGCGTGCTAGATTTCTAGGCTACGCAAAAGCGCAAATTCCTAAAAAAACGCAGACGGGAGTGGAAAGTTCTGTCAGATGACGCACAAATTAGAGAAAACAGACACAGCCGGATAATTTTCAGTAATGACCAACGCAATCTACCAAGAGCAGCTCAAACTAGCATTTGGTTTAAGATATGCTTTTTGGGGGCAATAAATAATGGCGCAAAAAACAGTAAATTGACTAGCGCAAACCTTTGTAAATCACCTTCATTTCAATACTCTCTTCCCATTATGCATCTGAAAGGGTTGTGTCCGCATCCAGGTGGGTGTGGCCTACAGTTAGTCAACTCTGATTGGTCCAGTTACGTCAATAATTCTTGTTATAAGAGCTAAACCAAGCACTCTAAGGCCATGACTCTCACTGTAAAACCCAACATTTAATGCTAACACATTTCATTTGAGGAAACCGATTGCCTTAAAGGGGTCATGAACTGGCTTCACTAAAAGTAGATATTGCAGACAACACATTAAGGGCCCTATTTTAAACGATCGCAAATAACTTTGTGGGCGGGTCTGGGCGCTGTTGCTATTTAACCGGCGGGATAAATGACTCTTGCGCCGACGCAAGTTTAAAAGGGGTTGTTCTGAAGTAGCTTCATTATTCATAGAGGAGGTTTGCACTAAAAGACGCCTCCTTTTTGCACCGATCCGCCCAGGGAGCGCAAGTTCATTCCCAAGTTTAGTGGAAGGAAAAGCCCGCTTTGCGCGGGATGCAAAATAGGAATTAAAAATGTGTTAGTGTACAAAGTCATTTACGCCGGGTGCAAGATAGGGCCCTATGTGTATAATGTGTTGACAAGATGTTGCAGACAAGACATTAAGTGTATAATGTGTGCCAATCATTTGCCACTCTATTTTGTTTTGCTTGAAAACTAAAATTATTCAAATAAAAGTTAATTCATCATATTAATAAATACTATTATACTAAAATGACAAATGTGTGTAACCCCTGTTGGTTTATGTAGACAAAATGACCAAAATGTTCATCGCTAAATTAAACCCACGATTAAAAAAATGAAACCCAGTGTGTCTGATTCAGTGAAGTTTTCCAAAATGTGGTCATGATATTGGGCTATAGAGCTCAAAAATGGCTAAACAGCAACGTAAAAGTCGAATTTTTGTGTACATTGAAATATGACGTCATCCATCAACGACAGACAGTAAAATGTGCAGAACAATAACGTTTGATGTGACATTTGAATCTGCAAAAAAGCATTAAAAGTGCCAGGGGTGAAAAACAAAATGCCACATGCTAGCAATTTCATGCTAGCAAACACGGCTCTGATAGTTCAAAAGAGTGAAAACGTATACAGTACACACATATGTATGCGTGTACGTTAATGTGTGATACATAAAACCAGTATGTTTATTTGAAAACCATATTCTCTCCAAAGAGCCATAGCCAACGCAAGAATGCTAAATTGACGTGTTTTTTTGTTTGTTTTTAAGAGCGTGTTCTCCACAATGCATTGTGTTTTCAGTGTCTAAATCTTTTACTGTGATGTTCTGTGTAACAAAAGAACAAATAGATCCGTCTTGTGGCAAGTTTAAATCAAAAGCAGAGTAGCATTTGCACTGGCATCACTTATAAAAGTACATATTGTATTTGTTTGGGGGTGTTTATTCAGGCGTCGCATGCTTTAGGTTGCTTTATTCAGAGAAAAATCGAGCTTGGCATTTTCGGCCGTCTCTAAAACAAGTGGACTTCAAGCATGCATAACGGCAACGAGCATTTCAAAGACCTCACACCGTACAAATAAGGAGGCAAAACATAAATACAAAGCTCTGCATCATAATCACAGTTTCTCTGGAGCTAATGCTAATGCTCCTGGACGCGCTGCTTCTTGTCAAGCGAGTCTGTTCTGTCTCAGGTGCGTGGGAAAGGAGAAACGTCACCGCAGTTGCTAATGTGTTAGCGGAAAGTGACGAGGTTATTAAAGGCCCGTATAATCTCGAAGATTACAGATGCCAGTGATGTGTCCACAATGACTGGTCTACACCAAGTCCAAACATTCAAGACAATATTTGTAAACGAGTCTGAAATAATGTGAGAATTCCTTCATGTTGCTCCAACCCTCTGTTTTCTATAACACACAATTAGATATTTTGCTGGCAAGATGAAATGATGTGTGAAATAAAGCATCAAGCATCAATAGAAAGTGACAAGGACAGTATTATTGCACAAACATGTTTTTTTCCTGCTTTTTTTATTAGCAGGTCCGCCCTGAAAATCAACATGATCAGATACACTGTACAAATTAATATGCTTTATCTAATCAATAGAATTGTGGCAACAGATTACAAACAATATTATTAAATAAATTTAACCAATTAGAATTGAGTAATAATTAATCAAATTATTCCTTAAAAGTTAACCATTTAAAAAGAGTAAAGTTTACACCAAAAAAATTTACAAAAATATCTGAATAACAGGCGGACGTCAAAGATTAAATATTTTATATTATCTTTATTTTATATTGCCGACATTGAAGACATCTGATGTTAACCGTAAAGAAAATCGTAATTTTAAAACAAACCTAAAACAAACACAGATCACCATAATGGTGACTTAACATACTTTTTGGGTAAGTTTTAAGATTAAATTATCAAATTAATTCCTTAAAAGTTAACCATTTAAAATGAGTAAAGTTTACACCAAAAAATGTAACAAAAATTTCTCACTAACAGACAGACGTCAAAGATTAATTAAGAACTCTATTTTATATTGCCAACATTGAAGACACCTGATGTTAACAAGCAGAATCACTGAGGGAGAAAACCGTCATTTTAAAACACAGATCACCATAATGGCGACTTAAATTTATGCTTTTTTGGTTGTTGTAAGTTTTACTCATTTCCAATGGGTAACTTTTAAGGAATTAATTTAATTAATTATTACTCAATTCTAAAGTGTTACATTTATTTAATAATATTGCTTGTAATCTGTTGTCACATTTTTTTTTATTAGATAAAGCATATTCATTTTTACAGTGTATTGCTGAGGTTCATCTGGGTTCATGCCAACCTTTTTTTTACATGGCTTAGAGGCTGAATAGGTAATTTCTGAAAACATGCTCCAGTTTAATAAGAGCTTATAGAAAAGTTACATGCTAAAACATAAACCTTGAATAAAACCACATCTGGGAAGAAATCTCATTTCACAGGAACTGAGGTATTAAGATAGCAGCACCACGGAAGGGACATAATTGCAATGTCGAAATCAAAATATGAAATAGGAAATGAATTATTGACATGGAAATATGAAAAACTGGCCAAGATATACAAGGTATACAGAAAATCTAATGTTTTGGGGTGTATTTGACCTTATAGAAACCTGACTTAATCTGTCCAATATTTTTTTTAAAAAGTTCATTTTCCAGACCATTAAAAATATAATAATATATTATGTGGCAAACATCATCTGGGATTGGGTGACAAAAAATTTTTTTTGTTAATTTATAACTACATTAGAATAAAAATGCAGATTTCATTCATCTCAGAATGTCAAGTTCACAATATATGAATATTATTGCATGCAATTCCAAAATAATGAGGCGGTTCCACATTGATATTAAATGTAATTCTTGTTGTATTGTCCTTTGTCGTGCGATTTCTACAGCTAAAACCCCTGTTAATATTTTAAATATATGTGAAAAATTTAGTTATGATCTGAGGACAGGAAACTCTAAAGCGATTCATTGATAATCAAATAAAAATCAAATAATTTTTTTTTTTTTTTAAGTTATCAACCAGTTCAATGAAGTTTCACAGTGGATATTTGCTGTTTAAAAATAAGTAATGGCAAGTTGTGAGACATGTTTTCTGAGAACGGTTATCCAGATTTGGCATACGGCGCAGACTGGTTACATCACCGGTTACTTTATCAGCTCCCGTTGAACTGAAAGCGACTCGGACAGTTTATTTGGAAAGGTTTGATATAAGATTAAAGCTTCCTTTGAGCACCTGTTCTCTGAAATCTGAGCAGATCTTGCCCTTTGTTTTTCTTTGTTTCTAATGTCCTTGCTTATTAGTTCTTCCCAGTGAAATTCCCACACAGTGTTAGTGGATACATCCATTTACTGGCCGTTTGTTTATGCATCCATCCATTGCTTTGTTCCATTATTTCCTTAGAACATGAGACAAGTGTTCCCGTTCTTCATGTCAGTTTTCTTTGGAGCAATCTCTGAGAGTGCTGAATATTGATACTCGGCTTACTTGCACACTGTGGTCTTGATGCGCGTCTGCCTTTACGCTGTGACAACGTGCCATGTTACCTTCAAAATGGCTGCCTAGAGCCATCCACCTGCAGCTTGGACAGAAAGACTGGAGTGTACTGGATCTGACCTCGGTTAAAGCCATCAACTGCGTCACATCAGTCTAGTCTAATCAGTCTTTGTACAGTATACTTTGAAAAGAAGTAAGCTTAATTTAATTGAATGTGCTTAAAGGTACAGTCTGTAATTTTTCATTTTTAGCCAGAGGTCGCATTTTCAAAACAATGACAAAGACGAAGCTTTATTAAAGGAGTAGTTCACTTTTAAAAAAACTTTTGCTGATAATTTACTCACCACCATGTCATCCAAAATGTCCACGTCTTTCTTTCTTCAGTCGAAAAGAAATTAAGGTTTTTGATGAAATTCCAGCATTTTCTCTCATAAAATGGACTTCATTGGGAACCAAACGGTTCAAGGTCAAAATGAGAGTTTCAGTGCAAACTGTTCAAAGGGCTTTAAACGATTCCAGACGATGAATAAGGGTCTTATCAAGTAACGAAAACATAAAATAACAAAGTTTAAGTTTTATAAACTCAAATGGTCACCTTGCTCTGTTCTGTGATGCGCGTTCATGAATCTCCTGTTCGAACTTGTTCGAAATCTTTTTTAAAAAACAAACAAATCTTTTTTCATGTCATTTGATTCATTCAATGAACGAAATGAACGAATCTGACTCGGGAAAAGATTCGTTCATTTTGATGAATGAGTTTGAACAGGAGAGTCACGAAAAATACTACAAAGTAATACTACAAAGGAAGACTGATGCCATTATGTCATTCATGATTTATGATGTCATGATTCATTAATTTGTGGATATTTCTTTTCAGAATCATGGGTAATGTAGTTATATATATATATATATATATATATATATATATATATATATATATATATATATATATATATATATATATATATATATATATATATATATACTGTATATTTCCTAAGCACAATTATTTAAATAATAGGTTGACAAAACAAAATCACATTTCATTTATTAATTTAATTAATTAATTTAGCCTTGTAGCTCGCAGAAGGCCTGTCTTAAACAATTTATAAGGAGTTGTACTTCTAGAACACAGCTATTACACAACTATGTGAAATGCTTGATTATGACTGGTCAACTAAAACATTTTTGCATTACTGTATTTCTTATATAATGACGAATCAAGCACATCCCTATTTTACCAATAGTGAATCATTTGGGTATAAACACTTGATAAGTTTGTATGTTATGTAGCAGATTTATTTACAGTATGATTGCAATATTACTGTATTTTAGGAAGAAATCTCTAACTAAAGGATTGTGATGTCACAAAATTCAGGGTTGGTTTAACCCAAATTTGGGTCAATTATGGACGAACCCAACCGTTGGGTTACAAATTTTAATAAATAATTTTTTACTCAATGGTTGGGTTTGTCCATATTTGACCTCAATTTGGGTTGAAACAACTCAGCATTTTTTAGAGAGTAAAGTCATTAACAAAATAACCGAATAAAGAATGGGTGTTCATTGCGTGCATGCGAGTCATTGAAAAACATGAAAGAGCAGAAATTGTATAGAGTATTTTCATGCTGTATACTTATGGCTTTCCAGGATACAATATTGCAAAGATTAGATGTGAGAGGGGTATTGAATGAATGGCTTTGCATACATGGACAATTTATCCCCAACAAACATGATGGTCCTGCCCATAGTTTTTGTTCTACTGAATTTTCCTTTTAATGTAACTGAGATGCATTCCAGATCCCAACACTATCCTGTTTAGACACTTCAGTCTGATTGTATACGTGTGAATAGATTATGGAATTATGGATTAAGTCAATGGGTTTCTGCCACTTGCAAGCAGTAGCCTAATTTATTAAAAGATATTAACATTACTCACCAAATATTACTAAGCAACATTCCACTTATTTATCCATTGAAACTTGTATAATTGGAGCTTTGATCCCTAACTTCACATAACGTGTACAGTAGGCGTAGGACGTCATTTAAGTGTATGATAAACACCTTCTCTGTTCCTAAATCTATTGAGATCCCTAAGTAGACAGCCATTTTAGTGTGCCAACGAACTGTGGACTATACCAAAAAGGTAAGCAGCATATTACGATGCCTTTTAAAATCTTAGGCATTCCCAGAATGCATTGCACCAAACTCGAAAGCGGACGAAGTAAGAGAAATTATAAAAAAAATAGTAGTTAGAAATTTAATTAATATGAAGTCATCTCAATGGAAAAAAGTGCCCCAATCAACCTGACTTCAAACTTACCTAATAGCTCAGTATAATTAAAAGGGACTATTTTGCGCAAAAGTTGTGTGTGGTGTGTATTGTATTGTTAGCTAAGCGATATGCTAATGTAAATTCCATTGAAACCCATGCGAGTTGCCTACAACACAGCAAGGTAGGTCAGTACATTTAGCAAGAGCCACCATTGCAGATATCTAGTAAATGCTTTATTCCTTTGTATGGTCTTTTTATAAATTTGACCCCTTTAGACATTGTTGCAATAAGTAATTACGTAAGACGCAAAGCAGAGTATTGGAAGTACTGGCATCAAATGGGCTTAAATGTTCCAATCCAGCACTTCCCTTACTGCTTTAAAATGCTGACTTCAAAGCGCGTTGAATGGGGGAGGAAATGAAAAGATTTTACAGTCAGACGCCGCATATCATGTTGCATGAGAGAGTTGGCCCTTTTGGCAGTGCCGTTCTTATTGGTTTTGTCTTATCTTTTTGATTGGCTGCTGACCAGCGTAGTCCTAAGATTTGGCCACATGTGGATTATTGTTTTCAAACTTCAATGTTGTGTTTCAATCAGAAGAGATCACGGGTGTAGGTCATTCACACTTTATAACTTTACTTTCCCGAGCCAAAAGAGCTGCTGGTAGCATTGTATAATGTCTATATCTGATTAATCAGGCTAGTTCAATCAACTCTAGTACCAAATTTTTACACTCGAGAGAAAAGATTTTTTTTGCTCAGATCTTGATTATACATTCTGCTATGTGAGAACTGTCACCATCAACATGTTTGTAGGTGCGTTTACACGAAACCGATATGCTTAGAACGATGTTTTTCCTTTGAGTTTTCCGTGCACAGACGACACCATTGACAAAACGATCCCCGTTTCTGCTCCAGGCCAGTAGATGGCGAATGAGACACAGTAGACTCAACACGTAATACGCATGTGGATGACGTCATCATCTTCAGAGATGTTTTTGCATTTACACAGAGAGCGTTTTCAAAAAATGTGCACTTTGAAACCTGTTTTCAAAAGTTTGCGTTTTCTGGCGCCCAAAACGCTGTTGTCCTGTAAACAATCGGACAAAACGCTTAAAAAGTTTAACGTTTTTAGTTGAAACCGGTTTTCGTGTAAAACAGGCCCTCGGTTGCACCATTTCCCGCCGACTAGTTTGTCGTCATGGTTTCTAATTTGATTTGTCATCACTGTCAGCTGTATTATCGTTATCGTTATTGTTAATCACCTCGTTTGTTTTTGTATTTAAGGCCTGTGTTTTCAGTTCACGTTTGTCCTTTTTCATTAATTTGTGAATGGTTGTGTTTTACTTCCTCTTCTTCATCTGGATTACCCTGTGGATATAGGGCTATTTAACCTGTCAGTTCGGTTTCATTTATAAACCGAACGGTTCATTGGACCATTTTTCCTGCCGACCAAAATTTCGTTGTTTCAAATGTAGGTGCGTTGCGCGTGGCAAGCGCTCTCATAATGTAAGAGATGCTGGCGTGACTACAACATTGCCCAATATCAAATGGTAAATGTAACGTAAGCGGAACGAAACTGAGCTACTTGTTATTGTGTGGTTGACAGACCATTAATCAGTTTGGACCAATGTATATTGCAAAAGTATAATGCTTTCAGGTAACACCACATCGGTTTTATTTTGACATTATGAACACAATTGCTGCCCTAAAACGTTAATCTGAACTAAAATAAACCTTTGTAAATATTACAATATTACATTTCATTTTGTCCAAGGAGCTGTTTTGTTTTATAAGCTCCAAGTATAGCTCCATCATTGCTCAAACTTAAAAAAAATATAATACTTTTTGATGTCAGTCTTAATAAAAATATAATTTAAAAAAAATCAAGAAAATTTCTCTGCCATTTCTTTCTTTTTGCTGTATCGGAAACATACCAAGACACAAGTGTATCGCATTCGAATCGAACCATGAATTTTGTGAACCGTTACAACCCTAGTGGATACTATTAAATACTATTTCAACCTTGTGCCTATATGCAGCATAACCATGACAATAATAATATGAATTCAATGAAGACTTTTTTTTTTACTCTTAAGTAATATTTCAACCAAAATGATATTTTTTGCCGTAAAATTTGTATGATTACAATTTTAAGATGAATTTTTGCAAGAACTATTCCTTTCATAAATAATAAAAAATATTGTTGCTGTATTAGTTCAAGTATCTGCTGGTTAAATCTGTTTTTTAGTGTAGCAGTAAATCCATATCTTCAATTATTAAAGGCACACTATGCAGGAATTCCATTTTTGTCAAACAGTGCCCCCCTAGAGTCGCCATGGAGTACTTGTATTTAAAGGGGGGGGGGGGGTTGACTGTGATTTCACTTTTTTCATTTTAAATAGTGTGTAATGTTGCTGTTGGTGCATGAACAGTATATGCAAAGTTGCCTACAAAAACGACTTGATTGGGACTACAGCTGGGTTATGGTACGTCACTAACCTACACATTTGCATCAACCCCTCCCCTCCGTAATATGCAGAAAAGGGCATGATCATATTTTAGCAGCTCCTCGTCAAGTGTTTTGTTCACGCAGCTGTCAGGTCTTCTGTGTTCGAACTTCCCACGGACGCTGTACTTCATCAACAATGGATACAATTTATGTTTGATTATGTTCCTGAAAATGACGATCGTAATCTAGATCTCTGTGCTGCGCATTTTACGGAAGACAGCTTCCAGAATCTCCATGAGTTTAACACCGGATTCAACAAGAAACTGTTACTAAAACATGAAGCAGTTCCAACATTAAAACCAGAGGCAGCAGTTGTTGGGACACAACCTGTAAGTAGGCTAAGACTTCATCATTTTAAATGTATTTGCATGTATAATTCCAGACGTAGCCTGCCGTAAAGCATGTCGTGATTCTCACGAGATTTGTCAGGGGCGCTCCTCTCAAACTTGCATTGCTGGTTTTACTACCAGGATGATTCGCCCTACTATGAGTTTGTTTACCACCGAAATGATTTTGAAGCTGTTATATTAATGTACAATTCTTGCATAGTGTGCCTTTAATGTTAGTCCTCAATCAAAACTAATGAATCTTGAAAATCACAGCAATGCTGATCTGTCTTTGATGTCTGAAGTTATGAAACCTACGCAACAGGCAGCAGAGAGAGAGAAAGAGAGAGAAATAACATTAGCCTTTAGCAGTGGGGGAAAAATACAACATTGTGCAGACCCCAAGTGTGCAGAGGCTCTCCACTTTCCACCGGACCACCTAAAAAGTTGCGTCAATAAACGCAGCATGTTCCTAGGGGAAAAACCCCTTACAGGTTTTCTCAAAGCGCACACACCCAAGCCATGTGCTAACTCCCACAACATCACTGTTACGGCTGGCTTTTAAAGCGAACACAACATCATTCAAAGGTATGACCTTTATCTTTGTTATGCAAACATTCTGAGTCACTTTTCTCATCATAGCTGTGTTTTACATGAATGAACCCCTTAAGCGGCCCAATGTTTAGCTCGTTGTGAGCGTCGATAGCGTTGAACCTCATTGCTGTAGTTCTTTTCTTACAACAGAAGAGGTCTGTGTTTACACTGCGCAGATGGCTAATCTAGCAGAGCTCTGCGCTCTCACAATGAGCCCTCCAAAACTAACATTATGAAACCAACGGCGCAAATTGCTACCAAAATAGTGAACTGCTTCAAAATAAACCCAGCTGATTTCAACTTCATTGAAATATTAGCCAGTTTTTCCACCTTTTCTGCTCCTTACTACATGAGAAATAAGATGTAAACATTTGGAAAGGCCTGTATTTTTCTTGCCTAGAAATGTCTGGGTTAACATTTCCTTTCCTCTTAAGATCAGAAGGTGTGGCGCACCGACCGCTAAGAGCTCATCGGCTTAAAATACTCAGATTAAAGGTACGTAAACCCGGAGTTATTCAAGCTATCGGGCCGTATTGTCTTATTCTGCTTTGTCGGTTTGTTGTTTATTATATATTAACACCTAAATAATATTAATTGTAAGGCAGATGCAATAGGGAGGTTATTCACTAAATGCTTTTAGATTTAGTAGTAGTTAAACTCTATCAATAGCATTTGTATAATAATGTCGATTACAGAAAATAGCATACTCGCCTACTACTTTTATTGCTGCACGTAAAATGCAAGACCTTTTAACCCCTGGATAAAGCTTTCGTGCCTCACGAAACTGATTTCGGAGAGATTTCTGAGGCAGCATAATGGTCTTGATCTACAACAACGGTGCACTTATGTTATTATGGGAGAATGTGCAACCAGCAATATGGGAGATTAAGTCCCGCCTTCTAAATAAAAGAGCCAATCGCTGATTGGTAAAGTCAGTTCAACTCTTGTTCAAGAGAAAACAAAGCACGATCTTTACAATTTTGTGTTTGAAGTTTCTGTTTTTGCGGTAGATCTGTATATTTCTATGGCATCACACTGTAAAAATGAATGTTTTATCTAATCAAAAAAATTTGGCAACAGATTACAATTATTAAATAAATTTAACAAATTAGAATTGAGTAATAATTAATCAAATCAATTCCTTAAAAGTTAACCATTTAAAATGAGTAAAACTTACAACAACAACCAAAAAAACATAATCTGAAGTCACCATTATGGTGATCGATGTTTGTTTTAGTTTTGATTTAAAATGACTGTTTTCTCCTTCAGTGATTCTGCTTGTTAACATCAGGTGTATTCAATGTTGGCAATATAAAATTAAGAGTTCTTAATTAATCTTTGACGTCTGTCTGTTAGTGAGATATTTTTGTTAATTTTTTTTGGTGTAAACTTTACTCATTTTAAATGGTTAACTTTTAAGATATAATTTGATTAATTATTACTCAATTCTACTTTGTTAAATTTATTTAATAATATTGCTTGTAATCTGTTGCCACAATTCTATTGAAAGCAAATTCATTTTTACAGTGCACTGTGGGAGAGTATTCAGCTGTTGACATGGATTTACTTATTGTAGAGTTAACGAAAGATATCATGAGCATTGTAATGTTTGAAGCAGATTTCATAACAATTGTCTTTAGACCGGGAAGATTTTAAAACAAGCGGTTCATTCATACATTTCGTAAGATCTTACCTTCATGCTGTGAAAATACAAATTGCGCTCGTCGACAACACAACGAGCGCAGAGCTGAAAATGAGTGGGGCTATATAACTGTACAACGCAGGGTTTATTTGTCACAAACCAAATTTACAAGTCAGATTTTATTGTTGATTTCAAATATTTAATTTAATTGAAAGCTTGATGAACAGCTTTGGAGAACTTGATGTTTCCCCATTCAGAGAAATAGGAGCTGCTCTTGCTGAAACAGCTGCTCGTGAGGCATTTCAAAGATGGCCGCCTGGTGTAATGACCTGCCTGAAGGGGACTTTGGTGATAAATAAGCAAATATTTCATTACTACAAGAGTACTTTAGTGCTATTAATGACATTGAAAGTTGGTCAAAAATTGTATTTACAAACAAACTGACCACCAATTCCAACTTACAAATGCCATCTTTATTTTTTAGCTCAACTTTTACAGAATGGTTGTATGATTGTGGGATATCAAAGGAAGCAACGAATACATCTACAAAACCCATTAGTTGAAGGTATCTCAGTAGACAGGAAGTGACACGAGCATTGGATTGCATGCCTTATTGCCTTCCAACATCAGTATGGATTCATTTGTGGCATAATACTGATAATTTCACTAACTTTCCCTCCATTTTTATGCAATACACTGTTTCACTATATGGTGCCTGATTAGAAAGAACAGACCATTGCTTTATAGAGTTTTTAAGCAATCATAAAAATATTAAAAACTGAGTATTTAGCCATAATCATGACACTGAGTGTTATTTTTCAGCTTTGAGACAAAGCCCTTGTCATTACCAGATAGCGCTATGCTGAAGCTTGTAGACTAAACTGTTATCTTACTATCAACATCGTTTTCAGTTGTGTTTTTAATTGCCTTATAATTGCTAGCTAACAGTGTACACAGTCACATTACCAAAATTTTGCGCACAAAAAAATGTCCGTTGTCAATAGAGTAGCGATACACAGAAAGCTGTGTCAAACCAAACCACTTTCTGTTAGACAAACTCGGTTTTATCACCGTTTTAACAAGTAGTAGTCATCCATGATTTTACCTCAGAAATACATTTAGTGAGTAATGAGACTCCCACTGACCATGTTTACAGTGCATATAGATTAGTGTGTGAGCGGCATAAGAGTGATACTACCTAAAATTCATAAGAGTTGACCAAGCAGGAATACATAAACACTAAAAAGTAAGGGTCCTAAAATAGAGCCCTGAGGGATGCCAATAGAAACTCACCCAGCTTCAGACCTGTGTCCCCCTAAAGCAACACACTTTCTGCCTCCAGTCAAATGGGATAATGAATTTGATAATTTCTACATTCAGTAATACTAGCGATATCATTTTAAATGTGATATAAATTGTAAAATTTATTTATAAAATTTTCATGATTAAGATTAAAACCTGGTAAAGCATGAGGCATCCAATTAGACACAGCATCATGGATTTAGCCAATGCAATTGCCTAAAAAAGAGAGACATTCAAATGATCAGCATTATGCCACAAATTAATCCATTTCTGCTTCTCTTCAAATTTGTCTGAACGTTGCTTGTCTTTTAATGCATTTTACTCTGACTGAAGTCATTTATTTGCCTTTCCAACTTTTTTAAAAATGAATTTGACTGCTATTTTTAGAAGCACATCATTAATGTTAGATTGAAAATAATTCTGCCGTCTTTTTCAAACCAAACCGGGAGACTGACGAATGAAACGTGGACTTAGAGGGAGTAATGTTATATAGCTGTCTGCCTGTTTTTGCTAATGAGCTTTGCCTGTTTCCTTTATGTTGCTCAGTTACAGACTGAGGAATTTTCGTTCTTTTTTTTTTTTTGGTTAGTCTATGAAACTGACAAAAAACTCAGTCCTCAGTGGAAAATCTCTAGTGACAGCTGCAACAGCTTGCACTTGCATTAATCTGAATGAACATTTGTAATATTAAAAACGTCATGCATTAATCTGAATTAACATTTGTAATATTAAAACCGTCAACCCACCACTTGACTTTGACCCAATTAGTCATAACCTCGGGCAGGAAGGAAACTCAGAATAGCTCATAAAAATTAGCTGAACATCCTAAATAAAGCACCATATGCCCACAAGTATGAAGACATTCTTTTCTTACTGCTACTGTACAGCAGCTATAGAAATTCAAAGGAGGTTCAATTTTCAATTTTAAAGTGGATGGTGACCACAGACTTTGCCCAAATCTTGGTGGCCCTGTCTAAATGCTCAAGATCGATGTTTGGTCCTTAATGATGGGAGGTCTCTGGCCTGTCCTGGTAACTGTTCAGCCATTGCCCGCTGCATGGCTCCCGCCTCTGTTATGGTTACTGCCGGAATAAAGCAAAGTGGTAAAATCATTACAGCTGTCCTGATGAAGTGCTCGCCGTGACCCTGCTCAGTGACATCCCAGGTGTTCGACCGGGCCACGCAGAAGCTTCACTTTAGAGTGATTTGATCTGATGAAGACGTGTGGCAAAGTAAATGTATCAGTCGGGGTTGATAATTTGTTAACACATGGTAAATGGTTGGAAAACTTTAAACTGTTAAAAAACAAAACCAATTTGCTTCTCAAAGAATGTCATGCTGCTTAATGACTGTCACATGCATATTTCACCATAAAATAAAAAAATAAAATCCATGTCAATTATACACATTTTATTGTAATGCAGAAAATTGTGTTAATACAGAAATTTGAATAAAATGTAATGAAAATAGAAATATTTGAATATGTTTAATATAAAATCTGTTAAGAACATGTCTCGGTTGTAATCCATTTGATAATAAAATAAGAAATTATAATTTGCCATTTTAATATTAATGTATATTCATAATGTACACTATTGTTTATTAATATATATATAGAGAGAGTAAATACAGTGAAAAGAGGTAACAAAAATTATAATAATTATTACATAATTATTATACCTATATTATATAGGTATATAATAATTATTATAACGATAATTAACAAAAATTTTAAATTATTCTTAAGCATTTATTAGTCCTAATTTTAACATTTACAAATACATTACTATAATAAAAAGTTGTTAATGTATAAATTATTTGATGGACCTGTGTTAACGTGCACTAATAATGAACAGTTGAATAAATACTGAACAAAATTAAATAAATACTGTAACAAATTAATTGCTAATTGGTAGGTAAAACAGTAACATGACCTAATGGGATCTTTTTCAAGTTCAAGTTCAAGTTCAAGTTTATTTATATAGCACATTTAAAACACAACACTAGTTGACCAAAGTGCTTTCCATAATAGACAATAAATATACATGTTAAGGTACAATAAGTAAGAATTTTGTTTCAAAATTTCAAAAAAAAAAAAAAACAAAAAAACACTTGCACAGTGTTATATGTTTCTTATAATTGTGCACTTACATTATCCTAAATGTTTACAAGAATCTGTAAATTCTTGGGCAGGCAAACTTTGAGACAAAAGGAGATCTAAAAATAGGATCAACATCATTTTGAGATGCCGAGAGCTCCACGTCCGCTAACTCGACTTGACAGAGACGTGAGTGTTGCATGTACTTTATTAGACAGGTGAGAAAATGCACATAAAACAAATCAATTTTCTATACAGTAGCTCAACATGATAAACTGTTAGAATATGATCTGTATGTTATATCTAGCCAACAAACTAACCCATAGAATAACATTATATCTTTCAACACACTCAAATGTAGTTTAGTGTGATGGTGTAGAGCATGTGAAACAGTGCTGCTTTAAACAGTGCATCCTCACAAGCTTCATTCGTCTAATAAATTCCATTTATCGAATATAAATGGAATCAGTACATAAAATGCATAATATTAAAGATGAACGAGAAACAGTGAGTGCTCTTTGCCATCGTGGCTATTTAACTGCAGCAAACTTGCAAATACCGGTCTATCTGGGTTCCCAAAACCATTCAGTAATGGAGTCACTCAGTATGGTGAACACCAATGTATGTACATGGAGATATATCATCCATTATAGGACAGTTTCTGACTGCTAAAATGAGCTTCTCGTTCAACTTGCCTCGGTCAGACTCAGCAATGATGAGTGACGCGCTCCACTGACTTCACTCCTATTGGTTGCCGCTCTTTGTCGCGTAACTTATAGTTAGAAAAAACCTTTTCACTATTCTAATTTTGAATTTGGTGTTTTCATTAGCGGTACGCCATAATCATCAAAACGGTAACAAATAAAGGCTTGAAATATCTCACTTTGCATGTAATGAGTCTATCTATTAGTTTCACCTTTTAGGTTGAATTACTGAAATAAATGAACTTTTGCATGATATTCAAATTTTTTCAAGTTCCACCTGTAGTTGGTTTTGAATTACTGTATTTTGATGTAGACGTGTTCTTGTAGTCCCTACACTGGTGTGTGGGTGCTAACTGGCAGCATGCGGTTAGTTGTGTTCACTGGTTGTTGTCATCAGTAAAGTGGTCAGGAGCTGTTTGAGGTCGTGGCAAACCCCCCATGGAAGGAGCGCTGACATCAGCCTGTCTGGGGGGCGCTGACTCATCCTGACATCATGCCTCTCTCACATCCGCCTGATGGCAACCATATCACTGCTTCCACCTGATTGCTTTCTTCTCCTGCTCGGGCTCCATATGTCAGCAATCATCTACTTCACAGCCCAACTTGGCCTATTGTTCACCAATCGACCCCACATGCCAGCAATCTTCCGATCAGCATCCACACATCAAGTCCATCTCTGTTTGTTTCCGCGATGCTAATCACCTGTTTACATGTGTCCGAGCTCCACGACACATTGTCCCTGCTCGGCCAGACTTCAAAAGAGCAAACGTTTAACTTCCCTCGTGCAAGGCCTGAAACGCACTCGAAATGTGACAGAATCAACAAGAGAGCAACTGACTATTTTACGAGGCTCCGATTCTGTATGAATTTGTACAAAAAGTGACATTTTTGAAAAAAATAAATGGTAACACTATACAAGGTTTATTAGTTAATGTATTAACTAACATGAATTAACCATGAGCAATCCATTTGTTACTCTATTTGTTCATCTTTTATAGTAGTAGTAGCCTTTATTGTCACTTAGTAAATGTACAATGTTAGTTAATAAAAATACAGCTATTCGTTTTTGGTAACACTTTATTTTACGACCCACAAACAACTGGGTAAGTACACAGAAATTACGGTGTACGTTTCTGTAATTATAGTGTACTTCCGTGTAAGTATAAGGGAACAATATGTTAAGTTTGGGGTAATAAAGGGGTAACAAGCAGATATACAACCTGCTAATAACTTCTTAAGTACACTGAAATTACGGTATACGTTTCTGTAATTATAGTGTACTTCCGTGTTAAGTTTGGGGTAATAAGGGGGTAACAAGCAGATATACAAGCAAATTATTTAATTAGTTAAAAAAATATCAGGTACCTATTATTTTAATATATTCCAGGCGAAAATTGTACATCTGTTGTTTATAAAATGTATCACATAAATTTATTGGCTTTTCTTACTAGATTACTTAATGTTAAGTCAAAATAATTAGTTTCTGTTATGATTTTAATTTAGACTGTACCATGTGGTAATTAGTACTTACCTTATCCCATTGAATTGCAATGACGCATAATAAATAATAGTTACTTTGTTGTTTGAGTATACTGTAGAAAAGACAATGTTAAGATGAAAAAGCATTTTGAATTTTTTTTTTACAATAAAAGTCAGAAATTAAATGGGATCCTTTGTTGTATATTCACTGCACTTACCCTGTAACTACACAGAACAAGGGGGTAACAAGCACCACTTTAATTTACAGCCCGCAGGAGTTACACTTACCCTGTAACTACACAGAACAAGGGGGTAACAAACGCTACTTACTGATACTAGGTAGCACTAGCAATACAAAACAACACTATTTGCACTGTAATTACAGAGAACGGTACTGTTATCAAGAAAACAAAACAACAACAACAACAAAAAGTTGTAATTACCCAGGATATTTGCCCTGGCATTTAAGTGTCATTGCAATTCAATGGGATAAGGTAAGTACTAATTACCACATGGTACAGTCTAAATTAAAATCTTAACAGAAAATAATTATTTTGATTTAACATTAAGTAATCTAGTAAGAAAAGCCAATAAATGTAATGTTTAATTTTCAACCCACAGATGTCAAAATTACCCTGTAACATTGCACATGAACATATTTAGCCAGAAATGTGATACATTTTGTAAACAACAGACGTACAATTTTTGCCTGGAATATATTAAAAGAATAGCTACCTGTTATTTTTTTAACTAATTAAATAATTTGCTTGTATATCTGCTTGTTACCCCCTTATTACCCCAAACTTAACACATTGTTCCCTTATACCTACACGGAAGTACACTATAATTACAGAAACGTATACCGTAATTTCAGTGTACTTAAGAAGTTATTTGCAGGTTGTATATCTGCTTGTTACCCCTTTATTACCCCAAACTTAACATATTGTTCCCTTATACTTACACGGAAGTACACTATAATTACAGAAATGTACACCGTAATTTCTGTGTACTTACCCAGTTGTTTGCGGGTCGTAAAATAAAGTGTTACCTCGTTTTTTGTTCATGTTAGTTCACAGTTCAAGTAATGATAACAACATCTTAAAGGGTACATATCATGCTTTTAAATCTTTCATTTTTACATATAAATCATACATTTGTGGCCTATATAAAGCATAAGTGCAATGATTGGGTCTGAATTTCTCATTATTATAGCTCCACAGGACCCTTTTCTACCTCTTTTCTGATGTGCGTCTGAGAGCAAACTCGTTCGGGACCTGCCTCTTTAAATAAAAAGGAGATGTGTCACACCCCGCCCTGCTTTCCAGGTCGCTGAGTTCACACTCGGTTCAAATCCACCCGTTCGCCCATTTTGTAGTTTTGATTAGAGATATATGATTATATACTTTAGCTTCAACAAACATTTTTATTCACACGTTAACAAAATGTCAACAATGGAAGACTTGACCATCAAACCTTACATGTTCGAGCCAGAGCTAGCGATTTGAAAAAGTTGACTATCGATGCACGTTCGTGACTCTCCTGTTCGAAGAATCTTTTTTCGAGTCAATTTGTTCGTTTCATTCGTTGAACAAACCAAATGACTCGGAAAAAGTTTTGTTCATTTTGATGAACATGTTCGAAGAGAAGAGTCACGAACACGCATCAGAGAACAGAGCAAGGTGACCATTTGAGCTTATAAAACTTAAACTTTATTTTTTTTAAATGAGCGATCGTTTTGCTTGATAAGACCCTTATTCATCGTCTGAAATCGTTGAAAGCCTTTTGAACAGATTGCACTGAAACTGTCTTTTGGACCTTGATCCATTTGGTTCACTTTGAAGTCCATTATATGGAGAAAAAATCCTGAAATGTTTTCATCAAAAACCTTAATTTCTTTTCCGAGGAAGAAGAAAGACATGGACATCTTGGATGACATATAGGTGAGTAAATTTTTAGCAAAAGTTTTTTTTTTAAAGTGAACTACTCCTTTAACCAATAAACCTTACTTCTAAATTGTTATCAAGATCAGACAAATTCATTTGAATTCATGCTAATTAGCGACCCATTCGCCAAACTTTAAAATGGACACGAATTGCCAACCTGATCTCACAGGAATTCGTACGAATTTTACGTAGGTGGCTAATTCGTAACAATTCATATGACCTCACTTGTACGAATTAGTACTATTTTGCCAAATCGTACATATTTTACGAATTGGCCAATTCGGATGAATTCGTACAAATGACATACCCCTTACCCCGCCCTAAACCTACCCATCACGTGGGTTTATGACAAAATCGTATCGAATTCGTATACGAGTGAGGTCATACGAATTAGCCACTTTTTAATCATTCGTTAAATTTGATACGAATTGGTCGTAGATAGGGTAGGAAATGCCATGAGATTGTGTTGGTTAGGGTACAATTCATAACATACAATCCGATATTGCATTCTCGACGTTGTTCTACAATTTAATAAGAACCTCACGAGGAACTAGAGCTAGTGTTAGTTAAGCTGCTTTCAACATTATGGCTGGTGATCTGCATTATTACACATTTGAAACATGTTAATGACATGTTTATAACATCTAATTTTTTGGAGGGCTTTCCTTTTTTTAAGTGGAATTACTTCTTGTGCCAGTTAATTTTTGTGGGCAAAAAAAGGTATATTGTCTGTGTCAACAGTGTAGTGATGTATGAAGCACAGCGCACACTGAAGTCACTTTCACACTGAGCAGCTTTCGGTGGGTTAACACTGCGAGTTCCCATGACCAACTGAACCTGATGCCGAATCTTTTTTTTATGCCGAATCTGCGAGCTAAAGCTTTTGCCCTCTCTAGAAATTCCCAATCAATTGGATTCCTGTTGAAAATAACTTTAATTCTTGTTGAGAATTCTAAATATCACCTATAAAATTTTCCCAAGCAATGGTAATGTGACCTCGCCTTTAAAATCATGTGCACTTATAAAGAGTGGGACCAAAAAGTATTTAGTCAGCCACTGATTGTGCACGTTCTACTACTTAGAATGATGAAAGAGGTCTGTAATTTTTATCGTAGGTAGGCTACACTTCAACTATGAGAGACAAAATGAGAAAAAAATCCAGGTAATCACATTGTAGGATTTTTTAAGAATTTATTTGTAAATTATGGTGGAAAATAAGTATTTGGTCACCCACAAACCAGCAAGATTTCTGGCTCTCACAGACCTGTAACTTCTTCTTTAAGAAGCTCTTCTGACCTCCACTTATTGGCACCTGTTTGAACCAGTTATCTGTATAAAATACACCTGTCCACAGCCTCAAACAGTCACACTCCAAACTCAACCATGTCCAAGACCAAAGAGCTGTTGAAGGACACCAGGAAGAAAATTGTAGACCTGCACCAGGCTGGGAAGAGTGAATCTACAATAGGCAAGCATGTGAAAAAAATCAACTGTGGGAGCAATTGTAAGAAAAGACACACAATACCACTGATAATCTCCCTCCATCTGGGGCTCCACGCAAGATCTCATCCCGTGGGGTCAAAATGATCATGAGAACGTGAGCAAAAATCCCAGAACTACACGGAGGGACCTGATGAATGACCTGCAGAGAGCTGGGACCAAAGTAACAAAGCATACCATAAGTTACACACTACACCGAGAGGGACTCTGAATCCTTCAGTGCCAGGCGTGTCCCCCTGCTTAAGCCAGTACATGTCCAGGCCTGTCTGAAGTTTGCCAGAGAGCATATGGATGATCCAGAAGAGGATTGGGAGAATATCATTTGGTCAACTAGAACTTTTTGGTAAAAACTCAACTCGTCATGTTTGGAGGAAGAAGAATGCAGAATTGCGTCCCAATAACACCATACCTACTGTGAAGCATGGGGGAGGAAACATCATGCTTTGGGGCTGTTTTTCTGCAAAGGGGACAGGAAAACTGATCCGTGTTGAGGGAAGAATGAACGGGCCATGTATCAGGAGATTTTGAGCCAAAACCTCCTTCCATCAGTGAGAGCCTTGAAGATGAAAAGTGGTTGGATCTTCCAGCATGTCGAGGCAGTTGAAAGTCTGTGTTGCCCAGCGAAAGCCCCGAAACATCACTGCTCTAGAGGAGATCTGGATGGAGGAATGGGCCAAAATACCAGCTACAGTGTGTGTAGAGCACAGTGTGTGTAGTCTGTATCTACCTGTATATAACACCATTACTCTTTTAGAAGTCCAGTCATTAACTTCTAATAAAATATAGGTCTAACCAACTGTACTAAGTTGTTCATTTTCCCACATCTTAAAACAATAAATCATTTTATTCTTCACTCGTAAGCACAGAACAATGGCCGTAATGCCAAACAAGTAAAGCTCGAAATAATGAGGAAAGTATATTCATAAAAGTTGCATTCCATCTGGGAGTGCTTTAGCAAGACAACGCATCAACAAGGTTTCTTTCCAGCATTGAGCAAAGAAACAAAACAAAACAAGTGTTTGGGCAGCACTCCAGGGTACTTGGGAAACACCATCATAAACAGCTGCCCTTGAGAAACTCCGATGGAAAATCACACGGAGCTGGAAACTTGCAGAGGACTCCCCTTTTCATGTGCCAGTTCACTGTTAAAACCATGCCCTGAAACATACTATTTTTTACAGGTACATGGTTTTAATTTTTTAAGGATCAACTGCACCCCAAAGAAGCATTTAAAATGAGGACATAATTAAATTTAATTGTGCAACAAAAGGCTATGTGACAGATTCAATTCAGATAATTTGGTGAATTAATTAGGCTGAACAACTATACATGGGAATTTGGCTCGGTAGACTCACACTGCTATGCATTTCTGACTTCATCACGACTATAACAAACGAAAATCTCTGTGCAGTCAGTTGGTGAGGTTAATAGCTAATAATACATGCAAATCTAAAACAGCTGGGTAATACAGGCAAAGTTTATGCTAAATAATTTGCTCAAAATCTATTCAATTATCCTCAAATTGTGCAGTAAGCCACTTAATGTCTTATTATTGTAACCAGTTTGCAGTTAAAGGAGCAGTTCACTTTAAAAAAAAAAAAACTTTTACTGATAATTTACTCACCCCATGTCATCCAAGATGTCCATGTCTTTCTTTCTTCAGTCGAAAAGAAATTAAGGTTTTTGATGAAAACATTCCAGGATTTTCTCCATATAATGCACTTCAGTGGGAACCAAACAGTTCAAGGTCCAAAAGACAGTTTCAGTGCAAACTGCAATCAGTACATTTTGTGAAAACTTTCATAGATCAGTTTGAGTCAGTTAACCCTTCCCTTAACTGACACAAACTGATCCGTGAAAGCTTTCACAAATCAGATTGACCAAGTTAACCACTCAGGGAAGGGTTAATGTGACCCAAACTGACCTCTGGAAGGTTTTCACAAATCAGGCTCAATCTAAAACAAGTGTTTTTGTAATCCAGCGGTGTGTGTTTATTATAAATTGTTATTAAACATTGTTAAACATGAAAAATGCATATTGTCCACATTCCTGTCTTCTGGACTTAGCGAACGGTTTACAGACAAGAGCTTTGAAACTGTGAAAAAAATTCACAAATCTAGCATGTCAAGATGACACTGGGTTCAGACTTCCAAGTGACCGACTTTTGGAGCTATACCCAATTAAAAATTAAAATCAGAAAAACTGAATAATAATTTCGGATCGAACACCGTTACACAAATTCACAAATCATAAATAACAAAATGAGATATCATTTGCATGTCCACGACACTACACTGCGAACTATAGCGAAATGAAATCTGAAAATCGAACCAACTATCTTTACTCGTAAACATACTGTATATAGAAAGCTGCTTTGTTAAATTTGCATATAGCACGAAGATTTAAATTTGCATCAAAGATCTGGAGTTGGTTTTGCAGAGTCACATTTATGTCTAAATGGAACCATTTTAAAGGGCACCTATTATGCCCCTTTTTACAAGATGTAATATTGGTCTGGGTGTCCCCAGAATGTATTTGTGAAGTTTCATCTCAAAATACCCCATAATTAATTTATTATAACCATTTGAAAAAGTAATTTTTGGGGCCTGTTTTAAGATGAGCTGTTTTGGTGTGTACGACCTTAAATGCAAATTAGCTGCATATCCCCGCCCTGCCTTTGGATGAGGGCGTAACTTGATACCTAATGGCTGAGAGAGTGTTTTGGATGTCATTCAGCCATACATGTTTGAATCTGAATATTTTAATAGTCTCTGATCAGACCCAGATGACAAAGAACTCCGGCAGAATAAACACCAATGAGAATGGACCAGTACATCTCGGTATGGTTATTTGATACATTTATGTACTTATAGAGTTGTAATCACGTCCCCTTTGCAATTATGGATGTGCAACACACAGACACACACAAACACTAACGTTGGCAGAATTCTTTTAAACTACATACACATTCTGTGATAAAGTTTGCTACGTATAAGCGAAATTACATTTATGCGAGGGACCTGTGGCGTCATGTTTACTTGTCATACAGGTGCTTCTGTGGCAAATGTGAGAAGATGGCTAACTTACAGAACAACATATATGCAGTTTTTAATACAATATCTTAAAAAAATATATATATATATATATATATATATATATATATTTATAAATGTGTGGTTACACACTATACAAACAAGGTTTAAATTATATACACAGACATCCTACGACAACAACAACTTTAGACGCATTTGTTGTTGAATGTCTGACATCGACTGAAATGACTATTTGCTCAAAAATCATAAAATACACTTACTGTTACTGGAGGTGTCGGTGGATCCAACACAGTCTCATGAAGATGCGTATCTATACCACGAGTGTCATTTCTCGTGGCATTTATACACCAAAAATGGTTTTTGCGTGTATATGGTACGCACTGAAAAACCCTGGGTTAGGTTTAAGGGAGGAGGGGAGTTCATGCATAGTATACGCCAAAAAGTGCGTATCATATGTACGCGAATATCGCATGCCATATACACGCAAAAACAGTTTTCGCGTATAAATGCCACGAGAAATGACATTCGTGACATAGATACTAACTTTCATGAGATCAGGCTGGTGGATCGCAAACAGTAGACGAGAATCCACACTTGAGGATTCACTTTTATGCCACAACAACAGGATTAACCAATGACAGAACATTTACATTTCCAAGAGACATTACTGGCTGTCATTGAAACAATGGAGGATCAGATCACAGAGGGCGGGGTCTATGCCACAACCACACTGTCAATCAAACCCCTTGCTCAAATCTACGTCACAAAGAGCTGAATCTTAGAACAGCTCGTTCTGAGACAGTGTATATGATTTATTGAGATTGTAAAAAAATCACTGGGTGGATTTTTATCATTCTAGGGTGGTTTTGCTCACACAAAGCCAACACACATCAATGTTCAAACACCATGTAAAAGTGAATTTTCCATAATAGGTGCCCTTTAACAAATCAAGTAAAAACACATTAAGTGACCCAGGTCTAAACAGGCCCATAAACTCACAATTCTGAGGAAAAATATTTGGGCTCTGCGATTTGGTAAATTTAGAATTGCAAGAAATAAAGATATAAACAAAAAATTAAATATAGTTGCAAATGTGAGTTGTAAAAAGATATATACACTTGAAATAGTTATAATAAAAACAGTATTGTAAGATAAATTGTCGCAATTACCTTTTTTTATATGCTTTCTTCTGTTGTGAAAACAAGGTTGCATACGTATCACGTATAGTTCCTGTGCCAAGTGATATCGTTTGACATAGATATCACTTCCTTTTAGCTTCTGAATCAGCAACAGCTTTAGGGCCTCCACTGACACAGAAACAACAGCTTCTCAACACTGGTCAAAGACTCAATATGAAACAGATTGACTGATCGCCATTGGTGACAAAACATTAAAGGAATAGTTCAGAAAAAATGATTATCTTCTTTTACACATGTCGTTCTTCGAAACACAAACGAAGATATTTAGTTATGAAACCTAAGATATTTTTGTCCCTTCCACATACGAAACATTGTTCTTTCCTTCACCTCTCATATTGAATTACTCATGGCAGACAGTAAAAAGAAGCATGTTTAACTATGTTTGCATTGCAAAAACAAGAAAGAAAAAAAAGACTGCATGTGTTGATCCAGGTCATTGTCCTCTTGCACTTTGTTTATTGGTTGTTTGGGGTTTTCCAAAAAATTTTCATTTTTCCAAGCAACCCTCTTTTTCCATGTATAATAGTTATGATTATGACATATTTTATAGCTGCCTTTTATAACCAAAGGTTTTATCTTCTCATATCAAAACTGAATAGATTCAATGTAATTTCCATTGAGTTTTTCCAAGGGTGAACCACTGACCCCAGATTTACAATATATACAGTATACATGATTCTTCAATCAGAGGAACATTTAACCTTAACATTACACATATTTAAACATTGCTTAACTTTTTCCCACAGATGGAATTTTCCAGCAATTAAACAGTAGGGGGCGCTACTACACATCATCTGAATGAGCACAGAATCTCAGTACAGTGTTTTGCATAATCAAAACACAGGCGAAGAAGCAGCAGAAACAAGCGATAGACTTATGCTTACGCACATGTAAAATAACGCATTCATCAGACATTAAACAGCATATAAATCAAAACTCCCTAATGTTACCGAATGGAATGACGTCCCAGGAAGAGGTATTAGAAATGGCATAAGAAGTTCAATTCGCGCAAATTCGTATGAGTAGGTACAAAGTTGCTGATTTGTACAATTTCGTACGACCTCACTTGAATCAATTTGTCTGGAACCCAGTGATGGGTTGGTTTAGGGTGGGGACAGGGGTAGGTCATTCATACGAACTCATACGAATTGGGCAACTGGTAAATATGTACGATTTCAGCAAAAATCGTATCAAATTCGTACGAGTAAGGTATGAATTCGTATACGAATTAGCCACTTTGTAAAATACGTACAAACTGCAGTGAGATCTTCTTCACCTGTGTTTCGAATGCGTAGTAGCGTCCCCTACCATGTAACAGTGAAAACACGGATTGCCTGAAAATTGCGGGGAAAGAGTTTAAATCATTGACAATTTTTATATAGAGACCATTTCAATTCCCAATGAATAAAATCAAGTTATCATTCTCAATCCTAAGTATCCTGTTTCACTGAGAAATATTACAATTTGGAAGTAAAATGGTTTCCGTATGCCATTTCTCATAAAAACGCAAGTTTACAAAAGAGAGATTTCCAAAATTTTGTTTATAGACAATAATAAATTAAAGGGATAGTTCACTTTGAAATTATTTTTGAAATGTTTTAGCTTACCTCAAGGGCATCCAAGATGTAGGTGTCTTTGTTTCCACAGTATTTTCAATTTTGATATTTTTTGGTCAAACCGTTCTTGTCTGTCAGGCATATAATGGAGGTCTATGGTCACCACCTCAAAGAGCATGCACAGAGAAGTCCAGATTAAACATGATTTAATGACTCGTAAATGTAAGTACACATTGATGGCCTAAGACACGAATCGAGCGGTGTGAGAAAATTAACAGTATTTTTGTTGTTTTTACCTCTTGTAACCACAGCCACGTCCAAGTGATCTGAGGGCGCGGGCACTTGGGTCACTCATTATTTACACAGAGATTTCGGAAGTGTTAACTTTCACTTTGAAGATCTAAACATATTTAGATATACATGAAATCGCAATGGGAGACGATTTCAATATATCAACTGACAACGTTGCATTTTTTCACAACCATATCAACCAGACCGAAGCGCATGCACCCTCGGATCACTTGGATGTGGCTGGGGTGACAAGAGGTAAAAACAATATAAATACTGTTTGTTTTCTCACACAAACCGCTCGTTTCATGTCTTAGGCCATCAATGTGTACTTACATGTACGACACATTAAATAATGTGTAATTTGGACTCTGTGCATGCTCTTTGAGGTGGTGACCATAGACCTTCATTATATGACTGAGAGACACAAACGGTTTGACCTAAAAATATCAAAATTGAAAATACTGTGGAAACAAAGACACCTACATCTTGGATGCCCTTGAAGTAAGCTAAAACATACCAAAAATGAATTTTAAAGTGAACTATCCCTTTAATATTAGCACTGAGAACCATTGTGCAAAGTGTAAACCCACATTTGTGCACAATTAGAACCTAAAAGAGAGTCCAGTAGTATAACTAGGAAAGAATGCTAACATTAAATATGCTAAATAAATGAATAAATAAATAATTAAGGAATATCAGAACAAGACCATGCGTTTAAGAGCCAACATTTTCGAAATGCGCCAGGATATTTCCACAAGTGTTTTTCATAAAACCTCTCCTTGTGGAAGCAGTGCATTTGGGGGCCTTGGTTTCACAGGTTTGGTTGGAAGGGAGGCAATAAAAACCAAGGGTACCCCTTAAATAGCACAAGAGGAGACTGTCATATGCTTCAAATCAGTGGTTCTCAAAAAAAAAAAAAAAAGAAAAATGGATTGCTGTCTTTTTTGGTGGGAAACAATTTAGATTTCAGTGTTTGTTTCAAACATTTTTGGGTCGCTGACTTCAATAGAAATGTGAATTTTGACTCCTGGAGCAAAACTGTCGGTTTAACTTTCCAGAAAATCAGGTGTCGATTAAGACAAGTGTATTCATGACATCATACTCTGGATGTGAATGTATTTTCAAATCCGAGTTCTTGGGAAACATGAGAACATTCCGATGACAATAAATGTATTAACCACATTTGATGAAAAAAATGTACATCAGAAAACTGTCGAGAACCATCTAGATATGACATAAGTAATCCAAAGAAGGTGGCATCGACAGGGCGCCTACCTGGGCTTTAAGTGAAGGCAGATTGTAAGCTGACGAAAGCCTGTTTAGAGGGGTATGGAACAAATTACAAGGCCTGGTAATGCATGAAGATCTAGAAGATAGTCAAAGGCTCTTTGCTCTGATGAGGATCAAACAGTGACCTAACACGGTAAACATGATGGACGAAGCAACCTGCTCCTGGCTTTGCTGGTCTCCGTGTTAACGCTAATGCTCTCTTCTTTCTCGAACCGTGAAAGTGAATTTGAATTATTTACTCATTCACGCTCTCTGGTGAGCAATGGAAACTCTTGGATCAGTGCTAATTTTCCTATCAGTGTTAACTTCAGGCTCGCCACCAACGATGCTCCTCCATTTGATGTTTTCGGGGGTAAGTGGCTCAACATGTCATCTGCCGGACTCTGAAGTCACATCCTCACATGAATGAAAAACAGCCTTATGTTTTTTTCCCTTCTCTTTTCGCCGGGGGAAATGTACATTGATATCCTGATGCAAAGGAAAAGACTATTCATGTTGGCATATGGAAACTAAAAAAGGTGGCCGCTGGCCAAAACTGCTTGACTTTGGAGCATTTGTACCGTAGTGTTATAACAGTTCTAGAAGCTGAAAAAACAAACAACAACAACAACAAAAAAATTCTCCAAAGTGTAGGATGATCCATATTAGTGCTGATTCATGATTAATCCTCTAACATTAAATATATAAACAATTTAAGATAAATAATTCACATGAATGGCAATAAAACTTTTCTTTTTTCTTTTCTTTTTTTACATATTTAATTTGTTTACCTGCATGTCATGATGGGACCATTACCCGCCTTCAACAAAAATCATTAAGTCTTTTGTCTAAAAATATGTGATTATTAAAGGACAAGTTTGTTATTTTACAATTAAAGCCCTGTTTTAAGATCGTTTCTTATGAAACAGGATGGTTAAGATTGTGTTTTAGAGAGAATTTTTTAATTTTACCTCAGAATTTACCTCTACAATGGTAGCATAGGTGCACACGAACAATCCTTCATAAAACGCATAAAACTTTAGTTTACAAAGGCGTGAAACTCACCGAGTGGTCTGGGGTGTTCACTGGTATGCTCACACAAAAATCGCTGCAAAAGATCCTAACAGGTGTTTTATCATTCGTTGTAAAACTGTAGACCTTTTATTCCGAATGCCTCACACCCGTACATTCTTCCGTTGAGAGCTTGAATAATAGACACTCCAGCCCAGTTGGTGGCGATTATGCACCTTTGCCGATTGTGAGCGAACCACTTGTATAGTGTAGCCTACGAATACCGCGACTGCATAAGACTACAGAAAGAATACAAACAACCCCATTTCCGTGTCTGGTGGTGGAGTAATATCGTACATCGTGCAATCACAGAATCCGCAAATTCTCGGGACAGCAGCATCTGTCTAAAACAATATTAACCATTCTATTTCATCAGAAACGATCTTAAAACAGGGCTTTGACTTGTAAAATATCGAACTTGTCCTTTAAGTCAATTCAACTTAATTTTTTTAAGTTTTTAAAAAGATTTTTTTAAAATGAGTTGCAATAACTTAAAAGTTAAATCAGAAATTTAACATGTTTTAGGGATTTGTTTTTGTTTTTGTAAAATACTGAACTTGTCCTTTAAGTCTCAATGAGCGACATAAAAAAAATTCTAACACACTGTAAAAAAATCAAAACTCAACATCAACTTAATTTTTTTAAGTTTTTAAAACAGTTTTTTAAAAATGAGTTGCAATAACTTAGAAAGTTAAATCAGCAATTGAACTTGATTTAGGGATTATGTAAAATACGAACTTGTCATTTAAAGGGACACTGTGTGGGATCTACCCCATCTAGTGGTTAAAAAGTGTTTTTGCATTCAAACAGACTTTGCTTCTCAGCAGCCTCCGCTGTTTTGCAAGTGCGTATGCACTGTACCACGGTTCGTTTATGTCCAAAAATGCTATGACAGGATGTCTTGTAGTAACACTTCATCGAGTTTCTCTACGATGAACAGGTTTGTAATTAAAAAATAAAAAAACAGCAACGTGACACAACAAACAAATGGATGTTACAGTATTAGTTGCTGACACTGAAAAACATGAACTGTTGTAATTAGTAGATAATGCCGACTTTATTGTTATATTTTCTGACTTACCGTGATTGTTGAGTGTGATTATTAGATGGACTAGGAAGTAGGGAGAGGAAGAGGGAGAGGAAGAGGTAGAGGACAGAGAGGCAGTGGATCAGTGGGATCTACGAGGAGATGGACGACGAGGAGCGTGAGTGTCAACACAACGACGACAAAGATACCCGGCAGCTACAAGAGCGATCAAAGTAAGATTGACCCTCTCCAATGTTCACAAATGAAACTATAGCCATAGGCCTTTAGTCTCAATTAGCAACATAAAAAATTCTAACACACTGTAAAAAAAATAAAAAAAATCTAAAAAGTCAACATCAACTTAATTTTTTAAAGATTTTAAAGAGATTTTTTAAAAATGAGTTGCAATAACTTACAAAAGTTAAATCAGCAATTGAACTTGATTTAGGGATTTGTTTTTTGTAAAATACCGAACTTGTCCTTTAAGGCTCAATGAGCGACATAAACAAATTCTAACACACTGTAAAAAAATCAAAAGTCAACATCAACTTAATTTTTTAAAGTTTTTAAAAGATTTTTTAAAAATGAGTTGCAATAACCTTACAAAGTAAAATCAGCAATTGAACTTGATATAGGGATTTGTTTTTGTAAAATACCGAACTTGTCCTTTAAGTCTCAATTAGCGACGTAACAAAAATTCTAACACACTGTAAAAAAAAAAAATCAAAACTCAACATCAACTTAATTTTTTAACGTTTTAAAAAGATTTTTTAAAACTGAGTTGCAGTAACTTACAAAGTTAAATCAGAAATTGAACTTGATTTAGGGATTTGTTTTTGTTTTTGTAAAATACCGAACTTGTTCTTTAAGTCTCAATTAGCGACATGAAAAATTCTAACACACTGTAAAAAAAAAATCTAAACTCAACATCAACTTATTTTTTTTAAGATTTTAAACAGATTTTTTAAAAATGAGTTGCAATAACTTACAAAGTTAAATCAGCAATTGAACTTGATTTAGGGATTTGTTTTTGTAAAATATCGAACTTGTCGTTTAAGTCTCAATTAGCGACGTAACAAAAATTCTAACACACTGTAAAAAAAAAATCTAAACTCAACATCAACTTCATTTTTTTACGTTTTTAAAAAGATTTTTAAAAATGAGTTGCAATAACTTACAAAGTTAAATCAGCAATTGAACTTGATTTAGGGATTTGTTTTTGTTTTGTAAAATACCGAACTTGTTCTTTAAGTCTCAATTAGCGACATAAAAAATTCTAACACACTGTAAAAAATCAAAACTCAACATCAACTTATTTTTTATAAGTTTTTAAAAAGATTTTTTTAAAAATGAGTTGCAATAACTTACAAAGTTAAATCAGCAATTGAACTTGATTTAGGGATTTGTTTTTGTAAAAAACCGAACTTGTCCTTTAAGTCTCAATTAGCGACGTAACAAAAATTCTAACACACTGTAAAAAAAAATCTAAACTCAACATCAACTTCATTTTTTTACGTTTTTAAAGAGATTTTTTAAAAATGAGTTGCAATAACTTACAAAGTTAAATCAACAATTGAACTTGATTTAAGGATTTGTTTTTTGTAAAATACCGAACTTGTCCTTTAAGTCTCAATGAGCGACATAAAAAAAATTCTAACACACTGTAAAAAAAATCAAAACTCAACATCAACTTATTTTTGTACGTTTTTAAAAAGATTTTTTAAAATGAGTTGCAATAAATTACAAAGTAAACTCAGCAATTGAACTTGATTTAGGGATTTGTTTTTATAAAATACCGAACTTGTCCTTTAAGTCTCAATTAGCGACATAAAAAATTCTAACACACTGTAAAAAAATCTAAACTCAACATCAACTTAATTTTTTAAAGTTTTTAAAAAGTATTTTTTTTTAAATGAGTTGCAATAACTTACAAAGTTAAATCAGAAAATGAACTTGAATTAGGGATTTGTTTTTGTTTTTGCAAAATACCGAACTTGTTCTTTAAGTCTCAATTAGCGACATAAAAAATTCGAACACACTGTAAAAAAAAACAAAACTCAACATAAACTTATTTTTTAAGTTTTTAAAAAGATTTTTAAAAATGAGTTGCAATAATTTACAAAGTTAAATCAGCAATTGAACTTGATTTAGGGATTTGTTTTTGTAAAATACCGAACTTGTCCTTTAAGTCTCAATTAGCGACATAAAAAAAATTCTAACACACTGCAAAAAAAAAAAATCAAAACTCAACATCAACTCAATTTTTTTTACGTTTTTAAAAAGATTTTTCTTAAATGAGTTGCAATAACTTACAAAGTTAAATCATAAATTGAACTTGATGTATGGATTTGTTGTTTTTGTAAAATACCAAACTTGTTCTTTAAGTCTCAATTAGTGACATAAAAAATTCTAACACACTGTAAAAAAATCAAAACTCAACATCAACTTATTTTTTAAGTTTTTAAAAAGATTTTTTAAAAATGAGTTGCAATAACTTACAAAGTTAAATCAGCAATTGAACTTGATTTAGGGATTTGTTTTTGTAAAATACCGAACTTGTCCTTTAAGTCTCAATTAGCGACGTAAGAAAAATTCTAACACACTGTAAAAAAAAAAATCAAAACTCAACATCAACTTAATTTTTTTAAGTTTTTAAAAGATTTTTTTTAAATGAGTTGCATTAACTTACAAAGTTAAATCAGCAATTGAACTTGATTTAGGGATTTGTTTTTGTTTTTTACAATGAAGGTTTGATTAAATAAGTTTAAAATAAACCATTATGCAAGCAATGACCTCATAGATCAGGATAGCGACAAACAGGTGTTCAGGAAAGTACATCGGTGGTGGCATTTTTAGCTCTTTAAGTGTTTTGGGAGGAAAATAGTCAAACATGGGCTTTTTTCTCCAGGGGGTTTTAGCCCTGTTGTGTCTTGCCTACTTGAGAGTTCTCTCGTTTGTCATATCCATTAAACATTCTGAATTTCTTTACAGTAATTTTAAAGTGTTGTTGTTGTTTAATTAAGGGAGGTCCAACAAATAAATATAGCTTCTTATTTCTTTCTTTTGATTTTGGGGTGGAACGTAACTAGGCGTGTTTACGCCATAGAAAGAAAATATAGAACAAAAGGTTAATCAATGAAAGATGTGACATTCTTGTCCGAGTTTTCTCTTCATTGTGCTTTGGTGTGGTAGCAGAGCCACTGGAACAGCTCTGAAACAGCCGAAGTGTTCAGACACCTGGACATTGTCCCAACGCCAGAGCTCTGGCTGATTGAAAGCGGCAAATAAACACTTCTAGCATAACCAGAAGCATACCTCATGCTATGAGACCAATGCTATTCCAGCCAGTTTTTGATATCCAAAAACCAGAGTTTCCAGTGTAATATTTAGTAAAGATGAAACGTCCTGACAATTTATTCAAAGAAACTCAAATGGTATGATATAAATGTGATGTGAAAAATACTAATGTCATGGAATGATCTGTTTAATTACTTAAGGTGATCGGTGAGTGAGAATGTGGTCTAGAACGGTGTTAAACACTGCAATTTTATGAAGCCTATTCTTAGTAACAAAGAGGGAAATGAGGCCTTTCATCATGACTATTTGTAGTCTTAATCATAACGCATTAACAATAAATGAATAATTCAACCAAAAACAAAAATCCTGTCATCATTCAGGCCTACTTGCACTCATGGCGTTCCAAATGACTTTCACTTTTATTTTCTGTGGAACACCAAAAAATTCATTTTGATGACAGGTCTTTTCCATAATGAAAGTGAATAAAGGCTGTTGATCCTTAAAAGTTATCTATGGCTGGATCTAAAATCGCATTCTTCCCTACTATGTAGGCGAAAACAGATAGTAACCGTAGTACGTCTGAATTCAAAATCAGACATAGCCTACTACGGTTACTATCTGTTTTGGCAAAAAGTTCCCCGATGACCTAGTTCGGCCGGTAAGATTCTGAAGTTTGCATAAGATGGACACTTTACAATCCCATGAGGCCACAGGAGAGGATATGTGAATGTTTGTGAATATCTGTCATGGATACACTATAAAAATTAATATGCTTTATCTAATAAAAAAATTGTATGTTCTATTTACTCTTAGGCTGTATCCGAAATCTCCCACTACTCACTATATAGTGGACTATATAGTAAACTCACCCTTTTGTAGTGCTGTCTGAATGTATAGTGATGATTACTATACCCTATATAGTCCACTCAATGTATCCCAGAATGCATTTTGAAAAATAGTGTACAACCGATGGTCACTAACCCAAGCTCTACATACCATCATTGCGCTGATCGTAAAAATGGCGGACGGATGACAAGGGGAGTAGCGCGACAATACAAATTTGTCACACAAATGTAAGTTATGTTCTGTCTCGTTTAAACTTATATGTTGTAGTTTTGCAATTTTGTCAGACATGTATAAATTATTTGTAAGCACGCACGTGTTTAAATAGTGGGACAGCAATGACGTAATCAACGTCGCCGAGAGACGTTCGAATAGTGTCCGAAAGTGGTGTTTCTCTTATGCTGGTGAGCTAACTATATAGTGCTCTACTCCCTACCCCCTACATAGGACCCTGCAAACCCTGCAAAAATACAAAATGAATTCGTCAAGCAGTGAGGATGATTTTGTTGCCTCTCTCTTATTGAAAAGAGAAGAAAGAGAAAATATTGCATTTGCGTCCATCCAATCCTAAAATTGCGCCGAGAGGAAGCACCTCCTTATCAACGAGTTGCGATTCAAAATTTACTTCAGAATGTCAGTGGAAAAGTTTGATGCTGGAGGCACATTTTAAAAACAAGATCACCAATTTCCACGAACCAATTGATTCTGAACAGAGCCTGGCAGTATGTCTAAGGTATAGGCTGTTATATATTGTACGCAAATAATACATTAGTTATCGAATTGGCTGCTCAATCACACCTTAATCGATCCGAAATTTCAATCTGATTGAAAGGGGAGGTTATTCCTTTCATAATCCAATCGGGAGAAGAGAACATAAACACTTGATCGAATTGAAAACTCTGAAACCGAAAACCGCACTGCGCATATGTGCAAAGATGTGCGGAACGAGCTCCAGTCGGCCCTGAATTGTCAAAAACCTCTCAAAATGCTGGTTGTGGATGCGAAAAACGCAGAAAAGTGAACCTGATCTGAATTTTATGACAGACGAAAGTTTCAGAGGCGGTGTGCAAGCGTGATTGACATGACGTGAGGTTGAATTTTTTTTTTACGTACAAAAATTTCGGATGCGAATTTTGGACTCGGTGTGCAATTGCCTTAAGTTAACAATGAGAATGGACCCATAAGCAGTTCACCTTCTCGTTTTTGGGCAAGAATACCGCTCCCTCAAGAAGCCCGTTTTTCTTGGATCTGGCATGCACTACCCAGACACTACCCTGATCCTCCATATGTGAAGAAGAGCAGGAGGACAACATCAGCTCTGAACCGGCAACGGATCTCGAGACCGAGGCCGACATGGACCCAGCGCTTGAGTCCACTCCCGCTACAGAGCAGCCACTGTATCCTTCCTGGAGCCAAAGCCGACCGCCATGTCAGTCCTGGAGCCAGAGCTCCACCAGGGCCATCCCAAAGTGTGTGTCCACTGCCCAGTCCATCATTCCTGACTGGGTTAATCCAGGTCCCACCCTAGTCTCCAACCCTGAACTTTCATCCTTCACCGGTCCCATCCAGGTGTCTACATGATCCAGTCCCATCCAGAGTCCTTCCATCTCTATTGTTCCTGTCCTGTCCACTTCCCTGGATCCGCCATCTCCACTGGTGTCATCCAGCTCCTCCTTGGCCCTATGCTACCTCGGCTCCACTGTGGTCCATCAGCCCTTGGCCCCCTCTTGACTTAAACAGTTTATTTAAATGATGCCAAACATGCCAACAAATGTTAAGTCTCATGAGCTGTCATACATTTGCGAATTTGCAGTGGTAATATCTTGAGTAAGAGCAAGAGAAGTTAAAAACAGTCTTCCATACGTTGTCCTCCGGCACTGACTTGCATCATCCGATGTTTCTTCGAGAACACAAGCGGGTACTTTTATGAGTCCTTGGTACTTATTCTTGAGTAATTGGAACTGAACTTATTTCAATGACGACATAGTACAAGAACATACTTTAAGGACGCAAGATTACATAAGAACACAAATTAGATGCCTCGTATAGTGTGTCATAGTGGGCGACAACCTACGTCATGTCTGCGATGCTTCACGACATCATGACAAAAAGACTAGCAAGTTAAAAAATTTTAACGGTCGTCCACGATGGTTCCGTCACATGTATGAGGTTGACCGATAGGAGCACAGAAGCTTTTCCGTACACAACTTTCAAAAATGGCGAAATGAAAGAGAGACGATGGTGCTAACGTTAAAACTAAAAGTAAAAATATATAAGAAAACAATATTTTACCTCAAGTTCTCATACTGTCCTCTTCGAGCAATCCAGGAACGTGTCCATTGTCGGTTTAAACGGTTTAAATGTTAACATTTCTTACTAAGATGTGATTCCGTGGCAGAAACAAGCCTCCATAACATAAAAGTGATTCCTAACATAATTCCTATAATTTAATGTTAAGAAATATTAATTTAACAATGTACACTGAGACGGCTCATATGATCTCTATGATCCAGAAGTTTTGTTTATATCCACCTCAACTCAGAAAACGTGTAATTACCCAAGAGTGAGTGTGGTCTTATTTGAGTACGATAAAATCACTGGATCTCCATCAGCTTGAACTCTTTGCCCATTTACTTTGAGTTGCATATAGACAACACGGGGACATGGTATGGAAGTAATTATGAGTATTTTGAAAAGCATCAAGCTTACCTTCCCAGACCTTCAGAAGAGTCTTATCAGTGCAGACAGGTCCTGATGAGATATAATCTTTTTCCTTTTCTTCAACTTTTTTTACATTCACTCAAAAAATTAAAAAAAATTACAAAAAAATACAAAAATACCATCCATTTTATAATAGTACATTTTGAGTCTTTTGTTATAGTGTTACCTAATGTGAAGCGGATCTTGCATTGATTCCAGACATCCAAATATGTTATGATTAATCTCATTGTTTTCCATCAAAGTCCTATTAATGTAGGATTTCTTTAGGAATATTTTTGACTTAATAACCAATAAAATATAGTAAATGTACAGTTTTACACACACAATTGTTTGTGTGTTGAATTATTAAGATGCTCTGGCATATACAAAGTCTTACAAACAAGTAAACAAAGTCAGTATCTGTTAAATAATAGCGTCAGCATCCACAACAAATTACCCGTGACTTAATAATGGCCAGATGACGGGGTCTTTAGCAAAGCTCAGCCTCTTTGGACCCGCATGACCCTTCCACACTGTTAACATTAACAGCACTACTTTCAAAATCTGTAAGCCAAGAAAAATCATTGATACATAAAAGAAACGTTTTATTTGCAGAATGTTTTATTAAAGCTTACCTTATTCACCGATCAGCCAAACGTATGTGATCACTTTTGCATGGGACATCCCATTCTGTTTTGATAGGAGTATCTACCAAACTATTATCAACCAAGTACAAACAAGTTTATTCTAGAATTATGACAATGTTCACTGTATTAAATATTTATTGCCAATACAATATCTGTAATATAAAATTGAACATGTAATAAATACATCCATATTCTATAGAAATCACCCAATGTTGTATTTTTAGTGTGCCACTACTGACATTTTTTTAAGTCATAAGAAATTACGTCAGAAAGAAAATAAAATGCCAATCTAAAGAACATTCTCATAGAAAGAAAATAAAATGCCAATCTAAAGAACATTCTCATAGAAAAATGTGTATTTGTAGGATACTTCACGGAAACTGTTGTGGTTCTTGTTTTAAATTGTTTCCAGAATTGTTGTTCATGAAGGAAAGAATGGAATAGAAAATATGACATAGTACAGTTTTTTTTTTTTTTTCATAATGTGGACTGAGGCTGTCAAACTCCAAAAATGCACCATGAATTATTGATCTTTTCAGGGCTGGGAGAAGCAATGACGAATTGGATATGAAGACTTGTGTTTATTTAGCATTTTTAATGTTTGCTTTTTTTGTGGATATAGAGGTTTCAGATGATTAAAAAGAATAGATTATCTTTACCTCCTTTAAGGTTTGCTTGTGTTGAGGTAAATGCCAATTGGAACTCTACTGGAGTTGAACGGTGAGAGGATTCTAACTTTAGGACATGGCGATCTATCATTTGAAGGCTGTAGTTAATGTGATTTATAGATAACCTTTACAGTGCCTTTTTACTATTTGTGGATTAATTATCATAAATGCACATTTGTCTTTTAAATTTCATACATAATATTGATGTTCAGTGATTAGGGTAAAGATTGGCGTTGCTGGCTCAACTCACTCTGTGGAAAAATAGAAAGATTAGAAAATATACTAACACCACTTGCATAATTTTTTTGTCCTCCAGTTAACAAAAATATGTTGCTTTTTTGAATGCTCTGTGAAGGTTTTCTCACTGAATTAATCTAAAGCACAAGAAACAACACTTAATTGAAACATTTATTCTCCTTATTCAGTCTTATGCAAAGCATGTTGTTATTACCTTCCATGCAGTGTGTGATATTGCTGTTTGGCAATGTAAAAGGTCTGCAAAGTTTCAAAGATCGATGTGCAGATACTGTTTCTTATTGTCTCCTAAAACACTTTAAAAAATATTGTTGGTTTAAAGCTACAATATGTAACTTTAGTGGCCACAAGAGGGCGCCGTTTCCAACAATAACAAAGGCGAATGTATGTGACGCAGTAACGAGCTGAATGATGGGACTTGCTGTCAAGCTGATGGATCTAATAATGTTTAAGGATTAGTGAAAACACTCATGTTTTTTTAACATTACAGTGGTACGAAGCAGGTCACGATTGCTAATAAGATACATATATCACACGCGAGTCCCGCGTATATAAAGGAATAAGGAAATTTCATCCTATTGAACTACACGCAAGTGCTGGATTACTCACACAGGTCAGTTTATTAGATGAATTATATTTGTGAGGGAAACACAGCGCTGTTCCACTTGGAATAACGTTACACTATCACACTAAACAGCATTTAAATGTGTGTTGAAAGTTATAATGTTATTCTACGTGTTTATGTTTGCGATACAAAACTAGCAGCTTGATCAACATAAGAATAACATACTGACCATATTCTAACATTTCATCATGTCAAGCTAACGTTATAACATTGATTTGTTTTATATACTTTTGCTCACCTGTCTAATAAAGCTGTAAAGTCGTGACTCGTGAAGTTCTGTCAGTGTCAAGTCCAAATTAGTCACGGACGCTGAGCTCTCTGTCGAGTGGAAGTCAGTCTCGGACGCTGAGCTCTCGGCATCTCAGAAACATCCCGCTGATATTGATCCTCATTCTAGTTGTCCTTGTTTGTCCCAAAGTCTGCTTGCCATGGTCTATGATTGAATGAAACAAGAACTGGGTGCCGCCAAACGTTACTCACTATGCAGTTGTCCGCGTCTGTCGCCATGGTTAAGTCATGGCTATGGCAATACGAGCGGAAACGAGGATAGCCGAGGATAGCCGAGGATAGCGCGGTTATTGCGTCATTTACAGGCGACAATTTTTTATTTCTCTGAAATAAAAGAACTTTGGTGACTTTTGGGATATTGTAATTACACAACTGCAGGAAATATATCACACTGTGCAAGTGATTTTTGGATATTTTATTACAAAATCCTTACATATTGGACCTTTAAAAAAATTAAGTAACCTGATTGCCTTAAAATTTTAAGTTCATTTAAATGAAAAAAATTAAGTTAATACAATGAAGGAGATTCATTTAATCACCAGAAACTCAAAATATGATGTTATCTGAACCACATTAATTATTTAAGTTGATTTGACAAAAGAAAACATGTTGTGATTACAAATCATGAACATATTATTTTTACAGTGAAGAAAATAAAACTGATTCTGAAAGCCTGAAATGAGTCGTCAGTAATTCCTGCTTTAATGCACAAACCTATTTGTAGCTGAGACTGAAAGAGATTGATTTGTGTTGTCGATGTCAAGGAGATCTTGTTTTCCTGCTGTGAAAGCAAATCTACTTTAAAGCACTTCCGAAGGATAACGACTCTTGCTCGAATTGATACCTTAAAACCAACGCCATTGTTACGGTTCGTATCACTGTGTGTCGTGTGCTGAAGAAGAGCTGAAATTCAGATATGGTAATGGCTGAGAGTAGACCAATCACAACACACTGAGTCACCTGACCAATCAGAGCAGAGTAGACCAATCACAACAGACTGGGCCATCTGACCAATCAGAGCAGAGTAGACCAATCACCTGACCAATCAGAGCAGAGTAAACCAATCACAACAGACTGGGCCATCTGACCAATCAGAGCAGAGTAGACCAATCACCTGACCAATCAGAGCAGAGTAAACCAATCACAACAGACTGGGCCATCTGACCAATCAGAGCAGAGTAGACCAATCACAACAGACTGGGCCACCTGACCAATCAGAGCAGAGTAGACCAATCACCTGACCAATCAGAGCAGAGTAGACCAATCACAACAGACTGGGCCACCTGACCAATCAGAGCAGAGTAGACCAATCACAAAAGACTGGGCCATCTGGCCAATCAGAGCAGAGTAGACCACTCACAACAGACTGGGCCATCTGACCAATCAGAGCAGAGTAGACCAATCACAACAGACTGACTCACCTGACCAATCAGAACAGAGTAGACCAATCACAACAGACTGGGTCATCTAACCAATCAGAGCAGAGTAGACCAATCACAATAGACTGAGCCATCTGACCAATCAAAGCAGAGTAGACCAATCTCAACAGATTGAGTCATCAGACCAATCAGAGCAGAGTAGACCAATCACAATAGACTGAGCCATCTGACCAATCAGAGCAGAGTAGACCAATCACAACAGACTGACTCACCTGACCAATCAGAACAGAGTAGACCAATCACAACAGACTGACTCACCTGACCAATCAGAACAGAGTAGACCAATCTCAACAGACTGAGTCATCTGACCAATCAGAGCAGAGTAGACCAATCACAAAAGACTGGGTCATCTGCTCCTTTATGTAACAGAAATAGCTCATTTTTCATTTGGGCCTCATTTTCCAACAAGAGAAGAAAAAATGGCATCACTTGCTGTGAATACTCAGAAAATGTCAAGAAGATTTGATGTCACTAATATTTTTAATATTGAAGAACTTAATGGACCTCAGGTTTTGAAAGCGCAGGTTCCAATAGTAGTGTGCATCTAAGATCTTGTCTTAACTCTGCTGGCAGGATATTTGACACTACACGGATTAAATGATAGGAAATCTACAATTTCCAAGGAAGAGATTCAAAGTATATGAATCTCTGAGGGGCATCAAAACATCTTCCAGGAAAAAAAAAGTCTTCTTAAAGAACTCCTTAGTCTTGGAGCCACATATTAGACTCTTAAAGAGATTATGAGCGAGTACGAAACCGAAATTATTTTAAATTGGGCAATGAAATGCCTGCTTTCCCAGTGTGGTCTGCCATGATGTTTTAACTCTCAGCAGCGAGGTCAAGTAAAGCGCACCTGGGTTAAAGCTCAGGCTGAAACAGGAACTCTTACGCTGCCAGAATAAACAGCACGAATTTCCAACTGATCCAACCGTTCTGCAAAGATTACTGTATATTCTCATAAATGCTAATTTCTTTCTAAGAATGACAGAAATCCTCTTTTTTTCTATCGTCTGGCCGAAATTAAACAGATGATTGTGCCGCAGCGGAATAATTCAACTCTTCCTGATTTTAGTCCCACATTTCATCTGTAATAATCATAAAAACCTATGACAAACCGCATATGCTCTAATTTCTAGTAGTTTCCATATTGAATCACCATTTACCAGCTCACAACGTAAATATTTTGTTAGCGACACACTGGCTGTAACCTCTTCTGGACATTCTGATCAATCCCACTTTAGGATGATTCCAGAGGTGTGTCTCTAGTCAGTTATAGAAGGAATTTTTATTGACAAAAAAATTATGTGGGAAAATTCTCTGTGGTAAAAAGCACTTTCCACATTTTTTTAGACATTACAGTCACTGATTCCATGTTTTAATAAAAAATGAACTACATAAAATATTATCTAACATAATCTAATTTTAAACACACACTATTCATACAATAATTTAAAGAATCTAAATTTTGACACAATATGTTAACTTGATTAATAAAAGCTATTTATTAATTACTAAAAAAGACCCCAGTTTGCTGGCAACAATGTTATTGCATAATTTTCTCACATTGCAAAAAAAAAAAAAAAAAAAAAAAAAAAAGCCCATTTCAATGCCCAAGAGCGACTTTGACTGAAATAACCACTCGTTACAACCGAGGTATGCAGCAAAGCATTTGTGAAGCCACAACACCCACAACCTTGAGGCGGATGGGCTACAACAGCAGAAGACCCCACCGGGTACCACTCATCTCCACTACAAATAGGAAAAGAGGCTACAATTTGCAAGAGCTCACCAAAATTGGACAGTTGAAGACTGGAAAAATGTTGCCTGGTTTGATGAGTCTCGATTTCTGTTGAGACATTGAGATGGTAGAGTCAGAATTTGGCGTAAACAGAATGAGAACATGGATCCATCATGCCTTGTTACCACTGTGCAGGCTGGTGGTGGTGGTGTAATGGTGTGAGGGATGTTTTCTTGGCACACTTTAGGCCCCTTAGTGCCAATTGGGCATCGTTTAAATGCCACGGCCTACCTGAGCATTGTTTCTGACCATGTCCATCCCTTTATGGCCACCATGTCCCCATCCTCTGATGGCTACTTCCAGCAGGATAATGCACCATGTCTCAAAGCTCGAATCATTTCAAATTGGTTTCTTGAACATGACGATGAGTTCACTGTACCAAAATGGCCCCCACAGTCACCAGATCTCAACCCAATAGAGCATCTTTGGGATGTGGTGGAACGGGAGCTTCGTGCCCTGGATGTGCATCCCACAAATCTTCATCAACTGCAAGATGCTATCCTATCAATATGGGCCAACATTTCTAAAGAATACTTTCAGCACCTTGTTGAATCAATTCCTAGTAGAATTAAGGCAGTTCTGAAGGCGAAAGGGGTCAAACACAGTATTAGTATGGTGTTCCTCATAATATTTTAGGTGAGTATATAGAAAATTGCCAACAAAATATATGAGTAACTAAAACTTATTAAAAATAATTTTTTTAACATCTTATTTTTTAGTTTGAGTTTACTTAAATACATCATAATACAAGACAATCAAGCCATTTCTAGTGAAATTTTAAATATATATCTAAAAATATTGAAAAATGGTATGTCTGAGACAGATAATGTATGATGTAAGTTGTTCATTTTCATAATCAGCACACCTAAGAATGTGCAGGATCTAATGATGTGTGAATTAAAAGAGTGGCGTAATTTTCAGCTACTGAGAGCGCGTGTATAGCCTGTGATGACGGCTTTAAAACACCCCTCCCTGCATTGTAATAAACTGGCAAACATTTAGGCAGTCTGTGTTATCTCACAAGCAAAGGCCCTTTGAATAGCTGGCCGGGATTACCAGCAAGCTGTTGGGGAGAGATTGTGGAGGGGGCGGACTCTGGGCGGCCTGGAAGTGGCCGTCGCATAAAGGATGCCCAGGAAAACCCTTCACGTCTGTGACTGTAGTAACTCAAACCTAATTTGTCAGTTTGAAAAAAAAAAATTGTATTGTCTAAAAGCACTGCATTATGAAACCCAGATTGTGGGTTTGGTACGTGTTAATGGAAAAGTTTATCCGAAAATGAAAATTATGTCATCAATTTGCCCATGTGATGTTCCGTCAAACACAATGGGAGAAGTTCAGGAAAATCTCAAAGGTGCTTTTTTCGTGAAACTCACCGAGTGGTCTGGGGTGTTCACTGATATGCTCACACATGCACCCATGCACTTGGGTTCTGCAAACGTGCCTATAGTGGACTGTAGAGGTCGACCGATTGATCGAGTCGGACAATTAATCGGCCGATTTTTGGCATTTTTTTACATAATCGGCATCAGCCAATATCCCAGTATATCAAGCCGATTATTAGGCAGGCGCATCTGTGGGCGCCTGTTGTCGTGGAACACGTTTGACACGCGCGCGCTAGAGTCATTTTCCAGCCGAGTGAACAGCAGACCTCATCCAGTGCCTAAGGAGCTAACTAACAGCAATTATTCAGTTCGTATAACTCCTTTATATTTAATTAAAAACTTTTAAAATGTTACTGCCAACTTCGAGAAAAAACCTGAATAAGTGACAAGACATTTGGCTACTTTGGATCGTTGTTGAAGTTGCATTATCACAGAGGAGTTGCTATCATGTCACAATAAATAAGCAATAATTTTGCTATTACAGACTGAATCTGAGACTTTTATTTGTTCTGTTTGTGTGTCTTATATTTGAGAGGGTTGTCACTCAATGCAGAGAAATAAGTAATAAAAAAGAGACCAACGCACTATAGGCTAGTGACAGGCTGGCTTTGCTTTGCTAGCGGCTAGCTACAGACAGACCCAGTGCTAATACAGCACTGGAACCGTTATCTTCCGCAACGAATATCAACGCGGATTTCTGTTCTTCAGTTTGGTGCTACTGTTATGCCAGTGCTTCTCGGATGCTCAGAAAACGGACGTTGGAATAACAGAAACAAAGCTTTACAATATAATTTTCCCATCTGGTGGTTGTTTTTGTCGTTCAACAGCAATTTACTAGTGAAATACGTTATTATTAGAAGTAAAATTAAATAAAATATAATAAATCTTATATATAAAAAATTAAACCATTTAAAGTTTTTTTTATTCTCCTTTTTGTGATAATTAGTTTATGTCCATTTGTCTTTGTCCGTCAACAAACAAAACAAATAAAAAAAACATGTTATACTGTTTTTTTACTGTTATAATGTTATACTGTTTAAAAAACAGGAAATACATGTTTTTTGAGAGGATAAAATGTTTTTGTTGAGAAAGTTTGTCTGTTAAGTAATTATCATTTCTTTTACATTTTATCTTTCAAATATATTCGGCCAAAATAAATCGGCAGCATTAATCGGCCGACCCAGATTTGAAAAGATCAGTATCGGCATCGGCGTGAAAAAAACTTTCGGTCGACCTCTCAGTGGACTGATTACACTTAAAGAGGCTACATGCGTTTTCCTGAAATTTAAACTCGCGACTGACACCTGTGGCCAAAAAACAGAACTGCGCGTCCTTTCTGCTCGCGCACGCTCGACCCGCTTGTACGTGCACACTTCACAAGTCATCTGCTGCAAGGAGGTCAACATTATGTTTACAGAGGTAAGAAGTCAAATACATATATTGTTTGAGATAAGTGTTCTGCTTGCGAGTGTACTTGCTACTTGCTACTTGCTGACTTGCGATGGTGGCTACTTGCGAACATTTAACATGAACGCGCTTGACGTCACATCCACAGACAGCGCAGGAAAAGTTCGAACCCGACAGAAAATAGGAAAAATAGGATACAGGCTTATAGGTGCACCCACTGTGAGCGGACAAGGTGTCAGTATGCTCATCAGGAGATGTTTGAGTCATAAATGGTAAAATAAAAAGGCTATTGCAACGTTTATTTTAGGGGAAAAGCTACATATAGCCTCTTTAAGTGATACTGACCAACAATTTGAATTGTTATTGGCTGCAAAATCTTTGCAATGAATCAATTCGCCATATTTAAATTTGAATGCGGACGAGATTTGTGAGATTACCGCAGATTGGACGCTTTTTTAGCAAATATTGGACAAGCTATCGTATGACCTCAAAAGACATGCAGTGTTGTCATATTACTTCCTTGGTGTGTTCCATTATATGTAATAAGCACTATGTAGATTCCAATAAGACTTTTCTGTTCCATGGAAGAAAGAAAGTCATATGGGTTTGGAACAACATGAGGGTGAGTACAAATGATCATTTTTGGGTGAACTATTCCTGTAGGCAAAAACGACATAATACATAAATGATAAATGATGTTTGCCTGCACTCGTAGATGTCCTTTTGCATAAAAGTTTCCCAACACCGTTTTATAGCTCTGACCTGAGGTTAGATATCTCCAAGTCTCTAAATTATTTGTGGAGAAAGAGCTGGTTTAGATTTAGACAATTGCGATTAAACAATATGTAATGGAGGTCCAAATTTGGCCGCTTGATTTTACATTTCCACAGGAACCGATATTGCTGCCATCTCGATTTTTGTTATCAAATGTAGCTAAAGAGAGTGATTCATAGGCGACTGGAAAAATGGACGCTGCTTCTGCTTTAAGCAAAAACATGATTGCACTCCACCCAAACTCAACATCTCAAAATTCACTATCTACTTGGATCTACCATTGATGTTGGACAGTAAAATACAACGTTGACGTTTAGCTCAGAACAGAAAGAATCATTCTGTTTCAAAACCTTGTCAGCTGACTTACCTTCTAATGGACAACAACCTTCTGAAACCCAAATAGAAACTCATAAGTGACTGAACTGGAAATGTGCTATGTAGCTAGAAATATGCTAAACAGTAACTCACATGCATTGAACACACACTGGTAAAATATTTGATATAATGAAATACTTACAATTTGTTAAATTGTACTTAAAACACGTCTACTTTTGAATGGCCGTCAATGGAGAAGGATGCTAACTAGCCAATATCTGGCCTTTTGATTTGATGCTAGCATGTTGCATAGCTAATGACACGATACTCTAATAAGCATCAAAAAACACAACGCACACAAAAATTAGCTTAATTATTTATTTGATTTAGTTTTGAATTCAGCAGTGCTATTTGTTGTTTTGATGTATTTCTCATTTTCGTGGGAACAATTTTAAAGGGAGGGTTGACTGTGATTTCACTTTTTTCATTTTAAATAGTGTGTAATGTTGCTGTTGGTGCATGAACAGTATCTGCAAAGTTGCAGCGCTGAAAGTTCAGTGTAAGCAGAGATATCGTCTTTTAAAAATCAGGAAGTATAATTGCCTACAAAAACGACTCAATTGGGACTACAGCTGGGTTATGGTACGTCACTAACCCACACATTTGCATCAACCCTCCCTCCGGAATATGCAGAAAAGGGCATGATCATATTTCAGCAGCTCCTCGTCGAGTGTGTTGTGTTCACGCAGCTGTCAGGTCTTCTTTGTTCGAACTTCCCACGGACGCTGTACTTCGTCAACAATGGATACAATTTATGTTTGATTATGTTCCTGAAAATGACGATCGTAATCTAGCTCTCTGTGCTGCGCATTTACGAGAGACAGCTTCCAGAATCTCCACGAATTCAACACCATATTCAACAAGAAACTGTTACTAAACATGAAACAGATCCAACTTTAAAACCAGAGGCAGCAGTTGTTGGGACACAACCTGTAAGTAGGCTAAGACTTAATCATTTTAAATGTATTTGCATGTATAATTCCAGACGTAGCGTTGTGTTTTATTATTTTTCAAATGCCAGCGCTGGCTTTATAGGCTACTGGTTATGCTATTTTGTGTCAACGACAAACGCGTACGAACATTATGGACCTGCATTTTGTAAAATACAAGAGTTTGTTTTGATGCGCTTTGTACTTTCACACTGATTTTCCAGACTATTTTCTAAAATAAAACCAAAAAAAGGTACATTTCAAATCCCTTATCCCAGGGTCACTTGTGAAAAAGAAGTGTGCTTAAAAGTATTGAATGTGCACTTGTACTTAAAATCTTAAAAAGCATATTTTAGAAAATGCTTGCAAATTATATGATATTAATCAAATAAAAGGCCACTTAAGTGCACTTAAAGAGAGCACACTTTAATGACTGATTAAACACTTTTCAAAGTGCACTTCGCAATGTCAAATAATGTAATAATTGCAATAATGCTTTAAGTTTAACTGTAAATTACACTGTTTTAATAATCGTTTGTTGTGCTTTACAGAAAGACTTATTTTGATATAATGACTAACATACTAAAGCACATTATTTTAATTTAAACGTATGTTAATCAATATAACATTTAAAGTATTTATATGAAATGTCCTAAATTGCATAAGTAGTGATCATTACACATTTAAATACATTTATTATTATTATTTTGAGTTAAATGTTTTATGCTGTCCACCTTAACTATATGTCAAAGACAATAAAAGTAATTATGAAAATACATTAAAAGAAGTCCAACTTAAGTTCTAAAACTGAAGTTAATCTATTTGCATTTTATAGCAATTTAAATGTATTTAATGCCATTTACATTCATTATTTTAATTGTCTTTAAGCGCTCTTTTTAAAAGTATGCATACTTCTCTTTTAAGAAAGGCAGGCATAACGAACTGGAAAATATATATTCACATGAAACCCAAATATAGCTTGTAGTTTTTGTCACTAAGATACTGATTATTGAAATATCATTATAGCTTACCAACATTTACCAGCTCTTTGATGGGTTTCAGTTTGGATTAAGTTTATATATCATAAGATATATTATCTGTCACTCTTTTCAGTTATGATAAATGATCATTTTATGTGTGTTCCAGTCATCCATTTTTAAAGGGAATTTTCCTCTCATTAAAAAGCATTATTTAGTTTCCAGCCTGTACTTACACAATGTTGTAAATTGACCACACATGATGAAGGTTTGGGTTGTGGAGCGACTGAAGCTGAGATACCCACGCTGGAACCGCTGATCAAGTAATGAAAACAAGATAAGGCGAAACACGTTCGGTGGTTTATTTCATTTCTAAACAAAAACCACATCGATGACAAACTGATTTAGTAATTAAATTGTTGGGATTGTGTTAGATGGGAGAAAAGCCGGAGGCATGTTGGCATCAAACAAAAAAAGGAAAAAACAGTAAGCCAGTAAAAAAAAAAATATATATATATATATATATATATATATATATATATATATATATATATATATATATATATATATATATATATATATATATATACACAGATTAAGAATATTTAAACAAGGAAGCATTTTGAGAAAGCGTGTCTCTTGGCAGTGTCTCAGCTTCAGCGTCTACACAGTCATCAGCGACAAGACGCCCCTCGGGAGAGTCAGGATCAGTGAGATCGGGCAGGACACAACACGGGGAAGACACACTGGAAAATATCCAGGAAAACTTTGGTGAACATCTTTATGATTATGAACTCGCAGACACGACTCCTACATCATATCTATCTATCTATCTATCTATCTGTCTGTCTATCTATCTATCGTCTGTCTCATCTATCTATCTATCTATCTATCCATTTATCTATCTATCTATCCGTCTGTCCGTTCCGTCCGTCCATCTATCATCTATCTGTCTGTCTCTCTGTCTGTGTGTCTGTCTATCTATAAAAGACAGCACTGCAAAGCACAAAGAAAAAAAAGAAAAATGAAATGTGAACAGGACAGATTGAGAAAACAAGACTAATGGAAATGTATAGAAATATATGCTTAAATTAATAATTAATGATTAATGGTAACTTGTTCAACCATTTTGCATGTAAAGACTTGACTATGCTATGATGAACTAATGCTGTAAATGTTGTGGGGTGAGACTATTCAACAGACCCATTATTATACATCCTGATCTGATATAATGTAGGAAACAGCAGAGAATTGCACATAATCATTTGCATGGATGTACCAAAGCATTTGCAACTTCAAAGAAATGAGAAACTCCTTTTTGATGTGCACAAGTGATGCAATGATGTGAATATTGAACAGGTACTTTTGAGAATTCAAATTCTGATCTGAAAAATGTTCTCAAAGTGACTGAGAAAAGCTGTAATAAGTCTGTAACAAATTAACCTTTGTCAAACCACTCACTCCAAAAAAGTATTTTTTCTAAATAATATATATTGATTATTCCAAAAAACACAATAATGGGGAGAAAAACTGTGTTTATAGACCAATTTCCACGCATCCAATGCTTCATTGTGAACTATGCAACTTAGTTGCGCTACATTTAACATCACAAGCAAGTTAAATGTTGATACCAACACATGTATTAAAGATTTGCTTGGGGATAACGATCCATGGACAATTCTTCTCTCAAAGACAGAGCTTGATCCACTTCATTTAAAATATATCTCCTCCTGATACGCTTCAAGTCTGGAGATCACTCCTTCAGCTTCGTATATCAATGCACAACCTTGAATAGATACATTTCTTTGGAGCCAACTGTTTAATATGTAAAGCATTTGTGAAGCCACAACACACACAACCTTGAGGCGGATGGGCTACAGCAGCAGAAGACCCCACCGGGTAACACTCATCTCCACTACAAATAGGAAAAACAGCTACAATTTGCAAGAGCTCACCAAAATTGGACAGTTGAAGACTGGAAAAATGTTGCCTGGTCTGATGAGTCTCGATTTCTGTTGAGACGTTCAGATGGTAGAGTCAGAATTTGGCGTAAACAGAATGAGAACATGGATCCATCATGCCTTGTTACCACTGTGCAGGCTGGTGGTGGTGGTGTAATGGTGTGGGGGATGTTTTCTAAGCACACTTTAGGCCCCTTAGTGCCAATTGGCCATTGTTTAAATGCTACGCCCTACCTGAGCATTGTTCCCTTTCAAGGGAACTCTCGCTGCGTCGGAAATCGACACATTGGGCAACACCTTCAGCTTGATGCCTGTAAGGAACTAGTCCAATTTTGATTGGTCTTGCATCATGACGTCAGCCGTGACGTTGCATGTGACGGTGAGTGGAAGCTATAAAGGTTAGCCAGAACAAAGCAGCGTCAGCTTCTGCTTTTCAGCAAGCGTTATACGTGAAACTGTGTCTTATTTGGTGTTGTTTGTCTGGTGAAAACAAGGTATTAGAGAAACATGGAGAAAGAAGCAATTCAGGCAGTGTGCGTCCCCTTGCCCACGCTATTTAAGCGAGGATGACACATGTGCGCTGTGTTGTTTGTCTTGGAGTGGAGCACTCACAGGCAACACTCAAGGGCGCTCTCTGTGCAAACTGTGAACAAATGTCCCAGAGAACGCTCCACTCTCGCCTCAGTCTGTTCGATGAATCAGGCCTGTTGAGGCAGCGTGGTGCCTGCATTCGTGGGGATCGCAAAGGGATCTGGCTGATGATGTTCGAGACGGCTTCGGTCCATTCTCAACAATCATCGGCCAGTTCTCGTGGTCCTGCTCGCGAGGTGAAAGCCTGCCCACTGGCTTCTTCCACCTGCGTAGAGTACCCAATGTTTGAATTGTCTGGCTCTGAGGAATCATATAGTTTAAAACATTGAGGTAGGAGAATGTGAAGCATCCATCGTCACATTCTCCTGCCTTTGAGGAGCTGCTGGATGATGTGACTAGAGCTGTGGAAAAACTAAAGTTTGACTGGCCCCCAGAAAAGCAGGAAGCAACAAAGAATAGTATGCTAGATGAGCGCTTCCTGGATGCCCGGCCACAACCTTTACGTCAGAGTCTGCCATTTTTCACTGACCTCTACACCGCGGTGTCGAGATCGTGGAATAAGCCCTTGTCTTCCTGTTTGTCCAGCCCAAATGTACACATATATTCATCTATCATGGGGGCAAAAGAGAAGGGCTATAGGATGATGCCTCAGGTCGAATAGGCTTTTGCATCACATCTCTTGCCCCGATGTTGCAACGTCCTTAAAGGGTTAGTTCACCCAAAAATGAAAATTAAGTCATTAATTACTCACCCCCATGCTGTACCAACCCCGTAAGACCTTCGTTCATCTTTGGAACACAAATGAAGATATTTTTTATTTAATCTGAGAGGTGGATCACTCCTACATAGGCTTCCTAAGGGACTGGCACTTGACGGCCCATAAAGTCATTGAAGAAAATGTTTAAATATTCCATGTGCCTACAGTGGCTCAATTAAAAGTTTATCAAGCAGCGAGACTTCTTTTTGTGCGGAAAAAAAACACATAAATAACGGCTTTTCAACTACCGTATTTTCCGCACTATAAGGCGAACTTAAAAGCCTTTAATCTTCTCAAAAAACGACAGTGGGCCTTATAATCCGGAGCACCTTATATATATGGATCATCATCATATATGGTAGGTGGCGGTAGTACTCCTAAGCGGTGAGCAGCCGGTAACAAGAAGTAGTCGAAGAAGAACGTCCTCATCTCAGTTCTCGCGCATGCATTCTGGAAATCTCTTCCACTCTCGTCTCAAGGCCCATAAGGAAGTAATGGAGTGCCAGTCTAGTGCCAGTCCCTTAGGCAGTCTATGGAGGAGTGATCCACCTCTCAGATTAAATCAAAAATATCTTCATTTGTGTTCTGAAGATGAACAAAGGTCTTACGGGGTTGGTACAGCATGGGGGTGAGTAATTAATGACTTCATTTTCATTTTTGGGTGAACTAACCCTTTAAGAGCTCCGGCGCTTCCCTCCAAGCCCTGCCGTACCACCTCGGCATTGGTTGGGAAGGCATATATGGCATTGGTTTGGGCTGGTGGTTGCTGCCTGCACATAATGGGGCTTCTGCAGGCATACCAGACCGACCTCCTCAAAGAGGTGGACGACAGCAGGGAGGTCGCGTTCGACGATATTAGTGAAATGCATCCAGCGGTCGACCTGTCTCTTTGTACAACTAAAGAGACGGCCCGCGCCATTGGCCGCTCTATGGCAGCATTGGTAGCCACGGAAAGATACCTGTGGCTGAATCTGTCGGGCATCGGGAACAAGGACAGGGCCTTCCTCCTCGATGCCCCGATTTCGTCTTCGGGCCTCTTCGGTGACGCAGCCGATACTGTCGTCGAGAGGTTTCGGGAGTCGAAATGACAGTCAGCCGTATTAAAAGATCTAATCCCCCGCCGTCGTTCCAAGTCTCCTGGGTCTGCTGCCTGGGGCAGTCCCATTAGGCCATCACCAGCTCCTCACACCTGCAGCAGCAGAAGGAGAGTGTTGCTTCTTGCGCTCCCCGAGAAAGGCCTGGAGCCAGGGGCAGGACTCTCAGATGAAGTCTTCCAGACCGAAGGCAGATCTGATGTCACTGACGCAACACCAAACAAAATTGGACTAGTTCCATACAGGCTTCAGACGCATCACGCTGAAGGCGTTCCCCAATGTGTCGATTTCCGACGCAGCGTTTCGTTCCCTTCTCAGGAAACGAAGGTTACAGTCGTAACCTGAGACGTTTCTGACCATGTCCATCCCTTTACGGCCACCATGTCCCCATCCTCTGATGGCTACTTCCATCAGGATAATGCACCATGTCACAAAGCACGAGTCATTTCAAATTGGTTTCTTGAACATAACAATGAGTTCACTGTACTAAAATGGCCCCCACAGTCACCAGATCTCAACCCAATAGAGCATCTTTGGGATGTGGTGGAACGGGAGCTTCATGCCCTGGATGTGCATCCCACAAATCTCCATCAACTGCAAGATGCTATCCTATCAATATGGGCCAACATTTCTAAGGAAATGCTTTCAGCACCTTGTTGAATTAAGGCAGTTCTGAAGGAAAAGGGGGTTAAACAGAGTATTGGTATGGTGTTCCTAATAATCCTTTTGGTGAGTGTACGACATCAATATATGCCTTAGTTATTGTAAGAAATTAGCAACCCCTTGATTAAAGAAAATCATAACCCCTGCAGAATTAATGGAACCATGACAATAGATAATTTTACTCGCCCCTCCATCTTTACATTTCCACCTTCCATTTCAGGGAGACCGGCAATCTGTAGGTTCCACCTCCAATTTGTCCAGCTTTTCCCAGTTGCGTTAGGTCAAGAATTACACATTAATGTTTAAGAGTAACTATCAACACAACTTACACAGGCGTGGCACATCTTGGCCTCTCACTAGAGTGTTGATAGACTTGGTTAGCTAGGTGGTTATTTAGTTACAGCACTAAAAAATCTCAAATTCTTCTCAAATTTTGATCTGATCTATAAGTTTTCATAATACAGCTTGAAAGTGTGACCTCAACGACGAACATCCACTTGTGTTTGTTTGCATATCGCATGCCAAATCTTTCTCAAGTGCTCTCAGAAAAGAAAGTACAGTAGTGTAGATATTTCAATGAGGTAAGAGCGCTATATATAGCACAATGTGACCACAATCCTTGGTTAAAAGACTTACATTTTTAGGTTCATGAGTGTCGACTAGATTCTGATTTTGGCAGTGCTGCTTTAAAAGCTCAACTTCCCAGGATCGGAGCCAGTCGCTAATGTGATGACAAATGATGGTAATAATTTTGAGAAAAATCTCCTCCTAAAGAGATGGTGGCCGCGAGTCTTATAAAGCTGAGAGTGCTTAGTTTATAGCAGCTTGCTTTCCCGGTCACTGCAAGGGCTCCCTTCCGCTACTCAATATACTATACTGGCAAAACATATAAAACACCAACCAGTTTTCACTTTTTTTCCTTTCTCTGAATTTGAGCTATTGTCAGACAAACTGCATGACTCATGGAATATATTTATTTAAAAAAACATCGAAAATAAATTATTAGACCGCAAGAAGACAACCAAGATCAACAAAAGTTGATTCCATTAACTTTCATTGGAGGGTAATGAGCATTGTGAGCATTGTCTCCTTTTGCGTTGCAAAGTCCTACGTTTTGGAAAGACATTAGGACAGAATGTTCTTTCTTTTAACATCGTTGATGATAAATTAGAGTTGAGGTACACCCACTTATTCCTGCAGGATGTGATTGATTAATACCATGCATTGTTTGTTGGAATAGCTAATTATTTTCTATTTTTTAATTTCTGCAATGCGCTTGTTTTAGCTTGTACGAAGCACTGATGAGGTAAATGTGTCGCATGCCTGTCCTGTCTTGTGTTGCACATGGGTGTTTGTTATGTTGTGCCATGTGCTTTTGTGATTGTTGATCCCTTCCCTCATTACCTGATTAGTGTTTGAGTTGTTCCACCTGTCCCTTCTTGATTTGTTCCCTTTTTAAGTCTCCTCTTGTTTGCAGTCTTTGTTGGTTTGTTGTCATATGTCTGCCCAGGTCCTCGTTGATGGTCTTAGGTTCAGAGTCAGTGTTGGTTTCATGTTCATTTATTGTGTTTTCCCCCTTGTGGGTTTTTGATTTGTGTTTGTTATGTTTTTGTTAATAAATCCTTGTTTTTTGCACTTGAGTTCTCCTCCTATTTTTGTAAGTGTTCCGTGACAAAATGAGACTGGGAATGATGACTGAATCAGTTTTTATTTTTTAATTTTTTTAATTGTAATTTATGTCTTCTATCCACAAAAGCCAAACTGTAAACCAATTTTAATATAAAAAAGTCTTAAAAAGCACAGATAAACAAGCAGATCTTGATCTTTGCATTGATGCTGATCTCTGCATCAATGCTGGGGTTTTCAAATAGAGTGAACATACATTCAGCTATCTTTCAGGCACATATTGTGATTGAATAGGTCTCAAATGACTGTTGACAACTTTATCAATCTCAGCTGATTGATTACTTGAAATTACTCATTGAAAAATTATGAGGTTTAAAGTGCCCCTGTTACACACCCACCTAAAGGATTATTAGGAACACCATACAAATACTGTGTTTGACCCCCTTTCACCTTCAGAACTGCCTTAATTCTATGTGGCATTGATTCAATAAGGTGCTGAAAGAATTCTCTGGCCCATATTGATAGGATAGCATCTTGCAGTTGATGGAGATTTGTGGGATGCACATCCAGGGCATGCAGCTCCCGCTACACCACATCCCAAAGATGCTCTATCGGGTTGAGATCTGGTGACTGTGGGGCCATTTTAGTACAGTGAACTCATTGTCATGTTCAAGAAACCAGTTTGAAATGATTCAAGCTTTGTGTCATGGTGAATTATCCTGCTAGAAGTAGCCATCAGAGGATGGGTACATGGTGGCCTTAAGGGTTGGAACATGTTCAGAAACAATGCTCAGGTAGGCTGTGGCATTTAAACGATGCCCAATTGGCACTAAGAGGACTAAAGTGTGCCAAGAAAACATCCCCACACCATTACACCACCACCACCAGCCTGCACAGTGGTAACAAGGCATGATGAATCCATGTTCTCATTCTGTTTACGCCAAATTCACCAAAAATTTACGCCAAAGTGAATAATGTGTAATATTGCTGTTTTTGAATGTTAAAAGTTTCAAAGATCAAAGTGCAGATAAATGTTATTTGAAAAATATAAAGAGGTATTGTCTCCAAAAGATAGAGCCGATTCTGAACTGCCTGAAACAAGTCGTCAGTAATTCCAGTCTTCCTGCATGAACCTATGTCTGTTCGTAACAAATTGCATAATGCCAGTCTATGGTTTCCATTGGCTGCTGACAAACTTCTTCTTCTTTGACACGCCCTTAAATACTGTAGTTGTAGCTGAAGGCTAGAAAAGTTTGCTTTGTGTAATCGACATGTCGAGAAGAAGCTGTTAAAGGGCACCTATTATGCCCCTTTTTACAAGATGTAATATTGGTCTTGGGTGTTCCCATAATGTATTTTTGAAGTTTCAGCTCAAAATACCCCATAGTTAATTTATTATAACCATTTGAAAATGTCATTTTGGGGCCTGTTAAAAAATGAGCTGTTTTGGGTGTATACCACTTTAAATGCAAAAGAGCTGCATATCCCCGCCTGCCTTTGGTAACTTGAAACCTATGGCAGTCGGTGAGCAGAAGGGAGAGTGAGAGACGCGCTGTTTTGTCTGTCATTCAGCGGACGTTTGAATCAGAATATATAAATAGTACGAAGGGACTCCAGCAGAATAAACACAAATGAGAATGGACCAGTACGTCTCGGTATGGTTATTTGATACATTTATGTACTCTATAGAGTCATTTATGTATAGAGTCGTAATCGCGTCTTTTTGCAAGTATGGAAGCAACACACACACACAGACACACACAAACACTAATGCTGGTGCAATTTTTTGAAACTACATACACATTCTGTGATAAAGTTTGCTATGTACAAGCGAAATTACATTTATGCGAGGGACCTGTGGCGTCATGTTTACTTGTCATACAGATGCTTCTGTGGCAAATGTGAGAAGGCTAACTTAAAGAACAACATATAAGCAGTTTTTAATACAATATCTTTAAATACATATATTTATAAACGTGTGGTTACACACTATACAAACAAGGTTTAAATCATATACACAGACATCCTACGACGACAACAACTTTAGGCGCATTTGTTGTTGAATTGGCTGACAGACTGAAATGACTATTTGCTCAAAAATCATAAAATACACTTACTAGAGGTAACGTTGGATTGCAAACAGTAGACGACGATCCACACTTGAGGATTCACTTTTAAGCCACAACAACAGGATTAACCCACAATCTCAACAGACTGGGCCATCTGACCCATCAGAGCAGAGTAGACCAAATCACAACAGACAGAGCAATAGCAGAGCAATAGAGCCGATCCCTCCAGCCAAGATGAAGACTTTTGCCAAGATGAAGATAAAGGCTTTTACAGCCCTTTCTTATTCGAACCCAAGAGAATGTCCTGATTTTGCCAAGTTGAGACATGCTCCTGGGTTAACATATTTTGTTGATCCTGGAATCACATTCCTGTCTGAAAATTTTAATATAACCCAACCCACAAATTATCCCTAAAATCAGAGGGAAATGACAGGTGAATAACACTGATGTAGAAGCATACCAGTTCAAGGGTTCTTCCCTTTGTGTTGTCTTTGTCACCTCTCATCTTTACCAAAGTGACAGAGGTCATCCTTGCCCCACTTAGGGAAGCGTGCATTCCTCAACCATCTCAACAACTGGCTAATTTTAGCTCTCCAGAGTTGTTGTGTGCACACAGGGACATGGTCCTTGTAGCACCTAGCCCGACTGGGACTTCAGGGCAACTGGGAGACAAGCTTCCCTGTGCAGAGCATCCCTTCTCTTAGTGTGAAGTTGGAACTCGGTCACAATCACAGCACGTCTTTCAGAAGACTGTGCTTGTTCAGTGCTAAATTGCTTGCATTTGTCCAAGTCCAAGAAACAGTCCTTCTCAAACATTTTCTGAGGCTCCTTGGGAACATGGCATCCTCGGCCGCAGTAACGCTGCTCGGGTTGTTGTACATGCAGAACACTTCAGCACTGGCCATATGTCCGAGTCCCAAGATGTGCATAGCGCAATGGCACACACCATGTGGCCATCACTCTGGTATGTCGTTGCACATTCATCCCTTGGACAGACCTTGTTGTACCTTTGAACAAGTGTCCAGGCGTGTTGTTGTTACTAACAGATGCATCCAAGACAGGCTGGGGCACCATATGCAACGGGCATGAAGTTTTAGGGTCCTGACAGGGACTTTGAATGCATTGGCACTACCTCTAGTTGTTGAACTTTGCTTCTGGCCCTGAGGAGGTTTCTGACATTTGATCCAGGGCAAGCACGTATTGGTCCAGATGGACAACATTTTGGATGGATCAACAATACAGTGAAAACTCTATCTCCATGCTTTACATGCTACCTCTATAACTTGGCCATTGATCCAAGTCACGTAAATCACTGATTTTATTCAATATTTACTTGCCGATGTACCGGCACCAACATCTGCCATCATAATTAAAGAGAACCACTCTTAAAGTTATGCTAGTTGATTAAATTCTGTTCAAAATTTTAAGATGTTAAATGCTTTACAACCATTTTTCAAAGTTAGTTTATTGTAGTTAATAATGGAACCTTATTGTAAGGTACCACACTTTTTGGCACAAGATATGTTTTGCACGGACAAGTTTAATTGGCCTGAACTACATATAAAAATAATCCTAACAAACTAAAAATATTTGATTTATTTATAAGTGATATGCATTTTTAACTGCATGTTGTCATAAGAACAAACTGTAGTCAGTCAGTTGAAAGCTCTATGCTGTTTGATTCATTAAAGGGGTCATGAACTGACTTTTTAAATTTTATTATATTGTTGTCTGAGGTCAATTTTTATGTTTCTTGGTTTTGCATTCAAAACATCAAAATGAATAAGTAATAGGCTATTTTCTACCCTAGTTTTGAGCCCAGCTCAGAAACGTTCCTTTTTTATGGGCGTTTTGCACTGAAGACTTGGAAGTAAATGCCCACTGCTGTGAGTGGATAACAGTTTTGCATATTATAATGAGTTTCAACTCATCCGTCGATGCACTTGGGGAAATTGTTTTGAAAACGTCCAATGTTGTAAAATAGCAACCGGAATGATCCGCCCATACATGTTCGACCCAAAGTATGTGTGTTGCACCATTCCTGTCAGATCCAGTATAGACGGCACAGCACCGTTCTTTACTATTGGTCTGCAAATCCAGTCTTGTTTACAAAACAATCCCCAGTGAAATGAAGAGAAGAGACAGACAATATTTTACCTCATCAGCTGGAACATCATTAAAAATAAAGTTATCCATGCAGCGACTGTCTTCTCCACAACCAGGCACTGCACAGTATTCTGTATTGCTCGAGTAGCTTCGATCCTGTTTGTCATCACAAGGTAGGCATCTATGTTATTTAACTATGCATGTAATGCGCAAATCGGTGGGCGGGGTACTAAACCGGCCGTGTCTGAAGTAAACATTGATCTTCTTCTGCGGGGTGGTGTTTTATACTCTTTGACATCATCATAGTCCCCACTTTGAAAAACGAGTCGTTTGCTGAGGCTGGTGTCAATAAAAGCTTTTATTGGACTAATAAGGACGTTTTCAGTTCTGAAACTTCCAGGATATTCTAATAATATGATGTCCTCTAAAATGTCAAAAGCTCAAGGAAAATTTGATTTCTCAGTTCATCACCCCTTGAGAAAGAACCAACACAAGATTCATTCCTTCAGGAATCACACTACACTAGTTGTACTACCTGTTCTGTAAATTCAGTAATGGTTTTGAATAAATATTGCAAGAAACTTGATTATTTTTTCAGCATTGGTGAAGCGGTGCACAGAGAGAACCAGTAACAGAACCTATTTTTTTTTTAAAGTCCCCGTGAAATCAAAATGGAACCTATTTACTTTGTTAGCGCATATTACTAGTCTTGTGTTGACCAATTAATCCGTGCAAGTAAATATATATAAAAAAATGTTTTACCTTGGTAATCTTTAATCAAAATAGTTATGGCCGGTTCGTGAACGAATCGTTCTTTGAACCGGTTCTTTTCAGTGAACCAGTTCGAACCCAGTACACTAAATCGGACTGAATCATTCGAAACAGTTCGCGATCTTGCGTCAGCGCTGAAACACAAGTTACTAAAGTTACTCACTTTCAGACATGCCTGACAGTCCCTCCGAATCGAAATAAACCAATATCCAGGAGTACATTTTATTCCAGTAACTCAAAAAGTTCACTGAACGGAGACATGTTGGTCGGTGCTGAGAGAAGTGATGAGCACGAGCAGCTGATACTGAGCATGCGTGTACTACCGAACGTACAGGTACAGCGGTTCTCGGATAACTAGTACAGAACCGATAACTGTTTCTTTTGGACACGTAATGTACGAAATGTACGTTTCCTAAGTATTTAGTTGAACATCAGTAAGTGCAACAAAATAAAACATTTTGGAAACATGTTTATCATTATAATTAATGTATTATCACTGTATTATTTTAAAGTTTGGAAACAATGATTGGATAAAACTGTCAAACTAAACATTTCTTATTATACTAAAATAATATTTTCAGGAACAGCTCATTTAATTTCTAAGTAACAATATACATCTTTGATGTAAACTCTTGCCAAGGTTTTAATGGTGCACTGCTTAAATGTTTATAATGTGTTAACATAACGAATTAAACATATATGTTTAATTCGTTATGTTAACACATTATAAACATGTATACTGTATAGGCTACAGAAGGCTATATTGGAGTCAGACATGCATCGTTTTTCTAGTTTTGTCGACTATTCAGGTTACAGCTCAGCACACACATGCCTATGCTATGGTTCTCGAGTTGAGAACTGGTTGTTGCAGTTCTTGAATCACCAGTACAGAACCAAGAACTGTTTCTTTCAGAACACGTTCGATGCGAGAACCGATGAGCTGGAGATACTGCGCATGCGTGATAGCGCCGTCTCTGAACAGAACTTTCTTTCGGCCGACTGATCCTGTGCTGATACATTAGCATGCAGTACGGGTGAACCCAGGACTTAAATGAGAGGGCGAATTGGCGAAATGTAAGTTTATTTAATGACAAATAAAATGATGAAGACCATTTATGCATTTTATATATTTAAAACATGTAAAACATCCGCGTTAGCACATCACCTAGGCTGCAGCAGGGTTCGTTTGCAAAATGTCAATGTAAGAAACTTATCCAAGATGATTACGACGATAAGTACTTTTATTTAACTGAAGTTATGGTTACAAATGCCTTTAATTTAAAGTATTTTTATCCCGCCGAGATGATAGAATTGACGTCATTACGTGATGACGTAAAAGAACCGGTGAACCAGTTTTTTGAACCGGTTCATTAAAACGAACTGTCCGAAAGAACCGGTTCGCGGAAAGAACCGGACTTCCCATCACTAAATCAAAATCTGAAAAGTTACTTCCGGTCTGGAATGTTTTCTTTTCTGATGACGTAGGTTTCACAGCTTGGGTGGGGAAACGCTTAACCACTCCCCTCAAACCGTTAGTCTTCTATGAGCGAGAGATGGAGAGGAGGAGCGCTAGAGTAAAACCCTGCCCTCTGTTCAATATTCCGTTTCAGCTTGGAAATACGTCACAGCACTGGAGAAAAATCGTTTGCAACTTCCGGTTCAGCAGGGACTTTAAATGGATCTCAAAAAGCACTGGTTCTCAGTTCCCAACCCCACTAACAACGGGGGAAAAAACAACAATCCAATGAGTTCATGCTTTGGTGTATGATGTCCCAAAATAGATGTTAAATGCATTACAAGAATGCAAAGTTATTGGGCTTTGGGGTGAACAAAAGGTTGACATTAATCGAAATTGGTGAATAGAAGAGTCCTTAGAAACAACCTGCTTTGCAGAGTCCAGTTTACCGCAAGATTGGACAATGGATTTAACATGATCCATTGGGATCCATGACCCTGCTTTTCTTTGAAAAAAAAGGGGTCATGTTGAGTTCTGATTTAGTGAACTAAAACTTGGCAAGACTACTTCTTCTTCAGGAGACTCTGAATGGAAGCTTGTTCATCACCATTGCCATTGCCACTTTAACTGCTTTTCCATGCAATCGCTCTGGTACCCCTGTGCAGAAAAGGGGCCAAGAGATGCCGGGTTTGAACCACAGCCCAGACCCGCCACCATTTAACTGGTGATCCCAGCATAGTGGTTAACCTCCAGATGTTTCAATCCTTCCTACTGTAAAATTGGGGTTTAGGCTCTACACCCATCGTTATGGATGTCATTCCAGTGCTACATTCAACCTGCAATGTACAGACTCTTGGACAATGTTATTAAGGGGTATAGGGAATAAGTCGGTGTGATGTCAAAGTAAACAAGTGAATCCAAGGTGCTAAAGGCAAATCCCAAAAGTTTATTTACACATTACAGTGGGGGAAAAACAAGGGGGAGAAATTCAGGCATGGGAAAAGAACTGAACTGGGCGGCAATCAAAAGACGATTGGAAAGAAGTCATTACCTCCAACAATGATTTACAGGAGTAGAACCAATGTTGAAAAATAATCATAATTATTTCATAATTACATGCAAGTTGTAGTATTTTTTTTAAATCACTGGTTTTCACTTTCATTCAGAAATTCGTTTTAATGGTTCATGAATAGTATTAATTTTACTTTTGAAAATAACTCATTTTAGTATGCATTTCAAAACAAAATTATCAAAGTTTTAATTGTCAGAAGTTTCACTGAATGCTTTTAAAAATTTAGACTTTTTGCTTTACACTTCAAAATAATACAAAATTACCATCACGTTTTATGTCAAATAGTGAAACATTCGTGTGAAACACCCTCATGTCGTTTCCAACCCCCTAAGGCTTTCGTTTATCTTTGTTTATTCCCTCATAATGTTGGTCATCCATTGGAAGTTTGTTGAGTAATCAACATTTTCAAGCTTCAAAACGTTCATAAATACATTGTAAAAGTAACCCAAATGAATCGAGCGGTTTAGCTCAGAGTCTTCAGAAGAGACCTGATTGCTTGAAAAGGTTCAATTTAGTTTTTTTTTTCATATTTAAACATTGGTCAACACAAATACATAGAGTACATCAAATATGGTAAACAGAAAGGTCAACCAAAATCGTTTGGTGTGCTGAAAGAACATACCTCACTGGTTCTTGCAGAAGCGTGACATGAATTAAGATCACACAAGGCGAACTGGCCCAAGTGCAAATATTTATGTTGACTAAACTGCGGTGTATGATCTCCATAATTGTGTGTAGGCTCTGCGTGGGACTGTATGCAGATTTCAGACTGCACACAAGGCTTTGTGTATGTAACATGAATTAGAAACAGAAGTTTCAGAAGCCGGATTGAAGCCTCATTTGCTTCTCATTACAAAGTCAACAAAACCCATACTTACATTATGTGAGTTCGATATCATTTGGGTCAACTATTTGCAGGATTGGATCTGAAATTATTATAAAACCTAGAGAGTGTATTTTAATATGCTATTTGAATATACAATTAGTCCCCATCAGCACTCATTCACACCAGCTCAGGACTACCGGATCCACTCGGTCAACTGTAGTCACACTACAAAGTGGCAAGTGGAAATGTTGGTTTAATGCAGCCATATAAGTTTGAGCCAGAAACTGATTCAGAAGAGGAAGAGAGAATTACACAGGGTCATTGTATCAGAATAGAAATTACAAGTCGGTGTATCAGAGTGGAAATTTGTTTTCTGTGCGAGTAAACCAGGGGTTACAGTGGTGCTATGACCCAGATGGGAGTGAGGTTTAGGGGGATGAGTGTAACTGAGGCCAGCTAGTAAGAGCTGTGCGAGTAAACCAGGAGTTACATTGGTGCCGTAACCCGGATGGGAGTGAGGTTTAAGGGGTGAGTGTAACTGAAGCCAGCTAGTAAGAGCTGTGCGAGTAAACCAGGAGTTATATTGGTACCATGACCCGGATGGGAATGAGGTTTAGGGGGTGACAATAATGGAGGCCAGCTAATAAGAGCTGTGTGAGTAAACCAGGGGTTACAGTGGTGCCGATGAGTGTAACTGAGGCCAGCTGGTAAGAGCTTTGCGAGTAAACCAGCGGTTATATTGGTGCCGTGACCCAGATGGGAGTAAGGTTTAGGGAGTGAGTGTCACTGAGGCCAGCAAATAAGAGCTGTGTGCGTAAACCAGGGGTTACAGTGGTGCTGTGAGTGTAACTGAGGCCAGCTAGCAAGAGCTGTGTGAGTGAACCAGGGGTTATATTGGTGCCGTGACCCAGATGGGAGTAAGGTTTAGGGGTGAGTGTAACTGAGTCCAGCTAGTAAGAACTGTGCGAGTAAACCAGGGGTTATATTGGTGCCATGACCCGGATGGGAATGAGGTTTAGGGGGTGACCGTAATGGAGGCCAGCTAGCAAGAGCTGTGCGAGTAAACCAGGGATTACAGTGGTGCTGTGACCCAGATGGGAGTGAGGTTTAGGGGGTGAGTGTAACTGAGGCCAGCTAGTAAGAACTGTGCGAGTAAACCAGGGGTTATATTGGTGCTGTGACCCAGATGGGAGTGAGGTTTAGGGGGTGAGTGTAACTGAGGCCAGCTAGTAAGAACTGTGCGAGTAAACCAGGGGTTATATTGGTGCTGTGACCCAGATGGGAGTGAGGTTTAGGGGTGAGTGTAACTGAGGCCAGCTAGTAAGGGCCGTGTGAGTGAACCAGGGGTTACATTGGTGCCGTGACCCAGATGGGAGTGAGATTTAGGGGTGAGTGTAACTGAGGGCAGTTAGTAAGGGCCGTGTGAGTAAACCAGGAGTTATATTGGTGCCAGTGCCCTGGATGGGAATGAAGTTTAGGGGGTGACAGTAATGGAGGCCAGCTAATAAGAGCTGTGCGAGTAAACCAGGGGTTACAGTAGTGCCGTGACTCAGATGGGAGTAAGGCTTAGGGGGTGAGTGTAACTGAGGCCAGCTGAAAAAGAGCTGTGTGAGTAAACCAGGTGTTGCATTGGTGCTGTGAGCCCGGATGGGAGTGAGGTTTAGGGGGTGAGTGTAACTGAGGCGAGCTAATAAGAGTTGTGCGAGTAAACCAGGAGTTATATTGGTGCCGTGACCCGGATGGGAATGAAGTTTAGGGGTGACAGTAATGGAGGCCAGCTATTAAGAGCTGTGCGAGTAAACCAGGGGTTACAGTGGTGCCGTGACCCAGATGGGAGTAAGGCTTAGGAGGTGAGTGTAACTGAGGCCAGCTTATAAGAACTGTGCAAGTCAACCAGGGGTTACATTGGTGCCGTGACCCAGATGGGAGTGAGATTTAGGGGGTGAGTGTAACTGAGGCCAGCTAGTAAGGGCCGTGCGAGTAAACCAGGGGTTACATTGGTGCCGTGACCCAGATGGGAGTGAGATTTAGGGGGTGAGTGTAACTGAGGGCAGTTAGTAAGGGCCGTGTGAGTAAACCAGGAGTTATATTGGTGCCGTGCCCTGGATGGGAATGAAGTTTAGGGGTGACAGTAATGGAGGCCAGCTAATAAGAGCTGTGCGAGTAAACCAGGGGTTACAGTAGTGCCGTGACTCAGATGGGAGTAAGGCTTAGGGCGTGAGTGTAACTGAGGCCAGCTAAAAAGAGCTGTGTGAGTAAACCAGGTGTTGCATTGGTGCTGTGACCCGGATGGGAGTGAGGTTTAGGGGGTGAGTGTAACTGAGGCGAGCTAGATAAGAGTTGTGCGAGTAAACCAGGAGTTATATTGGTGCCGTGACCCGGATGGGAATGAAGTTTAGGGGTGACAGTAATGGAGGCCAGCTAATAAGAGCTGTGCGAGTAAACCAGGGGTTACAGTAGTGCCGTGACTCAGATGGGAGTAAGGCTTAGGGGGTGAGTGTAACTGAGGCCAGCTAAAAAGAGCTGTGTGAGTAAACCAGGTGTTGCATTGGTGCTGTGACCCGGATGGGAGTGAGGTTTAGGGGGTGAGTGTAACTGAGGCGAGCTAATAAGAGTTGTGCGAGTAAACCAGGAGTTATATTGGTGCCGTGACCCGGATGGGAATGAAGTTTAGGGGGTGACAGTAATGGAGGCCAGCTATTAAGAGCTGTGCGAGTAAACCAGGGGTTACAGTGGTGCCGTGACCCAGATGGGAGTAAGGCTTCAGGAGGTGAGTGTAACTGAGGCCAGCTTATAAGAACTGTGCAAGTCAACCAGGGGTTACATTGGTGCCGTGACCCAGATGGGAGTGAGATTTAGGGGGTGAGTGTAACTGAGGCCAGCTAGTAAGGGCCGTGCGGAGTAAACCAGGGGTTACATTGGTGCCGTGACCCAGATGGGAGTGAGATTTAGGGGGTGAGTGTAACTGAGGGCAGTTAGTAAGGGCCGTGTGAGTAAACCAGGAGTTATATTGGTGCCGTGCCCTGGATGGGAATGAAGTTTAGGGGTGACAGTAATGGAGGCCAGCTAATAAGAGCTGTGCGAGTAAACCAGGGGTTACAGTAGTGCCGTGACTCAGATGGGAGTAAGGCTTAGGGCGTGAGTGTAACTGAGGCCAGCTAAAAAGAGCTGTGTGAGTAAACCAGGTGTTGCATTGGTGCTGTGACCCGGATGGGAGTGAGGTTTAGGGGGTGAGTGTAACTGAGGCGAGCTAATAAGAGTTGTGCGAGTAAACCAGGAGTTATATTGGTGCCGTGACCCGGATGGGAATGAAGTTTAGGGGTGACAGTAATGGAGGCCAGCTATTAAGAGCTGTGCGAGTAAACCAGGGGTTACAGTGGTGCCGTGACCCAGATGGGAGTAAGGCTTAGGGGTGAGTGTAACTGAGGCCAGCTTATAAGAGCTGTGTGAGTAAACCAGGGGTTACATTGGTGCCGTGACCCAGATGGGAGTAAGATTTAGGGGGTGAGTGTAACTGAGTCCAGCTAGTAAGAACTGTGCGAATAAACCAGGGGTTATATTGGTGCCGTGACCCGGATGGGAATGAGGTTTAGGGGGTGACAGTAATGGAGGCCAGCCAGCAAGAGCTGTGCGAGTAAACCAGGGATTACAGTGGTGCCGTGACCCAAATGGAAGTGAGGTTTAGGGGGTGAGTGTAACTGAGGCCAGCTAGTAAGAGCTGTGCAAGTAAACCAGGGGTTACATTGGTGCCATGATCCAGATAAGAGTGAAGTTTAGGGGGTGACTCTAATGGAGGCCAGCTAGCAAGAGCTGTGCAAGTAAACCAGGGGTTATATTGGTGCCGTGACCCGGATGGGAATGAGGTTTAAGGGAGTGAATGTAATGGAGGCCAGCTAGTAAGAGCTGTGCGAGTAAACCAGGGGTTACATTGGTGCCGTGATCCAGATAAGAGTGAAGTTTAGGGGGTGACTGTAATGGAGGCCAGCTAGCAAGAGCTGTACAAGTGAACCAGGGGTTACATTGGTGCCGTGACCTGGATAGGAGTGAGGTTTAGGAGGATGAGTGTATCTGAGGCCAGCTAGTAAGAATATGCAACACTATGCACCAGAGTTTATGCTAATTTTCTAGTTTTCTAAGCTTGCAAACAGAAGTACCCTAAGAGCCATTGGTTAAAAAGATAATTTGATCAGCTGCTTCAAACCGAAAGCGCTTGACAACATTTACGCTTCAAAGTAAATGTTTTCCTTGCACTGACGTTATAGCATGTACATGAGGCCGCAGCACCATGTGGAATTATTTGAATGTGAGTAAGCAAGCCCTTGTCCCTCTAAAAAGGAACTTTTATATCACCATGAAACACATTATTGCATTCCTTCACTTGAAATGACATACGTCCTCGAAAATTTTCCATTTGCATTTAGTTTTACAACAACATGTCTCACCCAAACCTCGACATTATGGGTTGTTTGATGCCGAACTTGAAATGCTCCTTGATAAAGCATTGATTTTTTTTTTTTTTTTGGTTGTTGTCAATATAGAGATAAATATCATATGTTTTGTCACGTGAAACAAAATGCATCATAGGTCAAAATGTGACTTTTTAGTTGTGGTCAGGTTTTAAAGAAAGAAGGGTAAATGATGATGTGGTAAAACTGGCTGTGACTTTTGATTTAAAATTGAAGCCTTGATGGTTCTTCCCTAGTGTTCTTGACACCATCTGCATTAAAACAGCCATGTTAGCTGTAACAGATGCTTTTACAGTTATTGCAAACTGCTAAACACCAACCACACTAATATTAAAACCAGGCAGCTCTTCTTATGATGCAGCAGGCAAACTAATATTTGCCTTGGAATAGCTGTTGACCTAAGCGTTCCTCAGTTTTTTATCGTGTGGTGACATTTTCAAGTTCGGTTGACAAATCAATGAAACACCTCGTTAAATTGTGAGCTGAACACAGACAGAAGTGAGTATTTCTTCATAACACAGAATTTAATGACCTAAACGATATCCAAAGCATATTCTTCACATACTGTGTAATATGAGTGAAAATGTTCAAAAATTTTAATTTTTCATTTAAAAGCAACATTTGTTTTGTACATTTTGGGTAGATTGAACCATACGGTGTTTCAGCATATCAAAAGTTGACAATTTAAAATGTAAAAGCTTGTACAAAAAGTAATTGTACAAATCTTGTGAGAAAGAAGTGTGCTTGGTTATTGAATGTACACTTCTTCAAAGTCTTTTTCATGATTTATGTACACCTTTAAAAAGCACATTGTCATAATGTCAAATTAAAAAGTTCAACAACATTTTTAATCCCAGGTACACTTATTTTGTCAAAAGCATATTAAAGCACATGTAAAGAACTTGATTATAATTTTAACTGTATTGTGTTGTTCAGTTTTACTGTACATTTACATAAGTTAATTTATTTCAAATGTACTGAATTGCAACTTCATCATAAAAATGTGGAATTGCTAATGTATATGACAAACAAATTCCAATATAAATTGAATTTATGTATATTTTGGCACATTAAACCATACAGTTTGACCATATTTCAAAAACGATAGAAATAATTATAAACTTTCATAAGAATATGTACTTAAAGGTGCTTTATGTAACTTTTTTACTCTACTAAAGCATTACATGCAACCAGCAAACAAAACGAGTCAGAGATTGCAGATTCTTCCCAACCTATTGGGAAGAATCTCTATGAACTGTTAAAATGTGGGTAAATCTCTATGAACGAGAGCATATTAAAATGTGGGTAAATCAACTCATCAACTTACAGTGTAAGTCTTTTATTGGAGTCTTCATTGTCAATTGTGCTTGTTCCCGTTGTAAATTTAACCACAATACTCTACATTTTCATCTAATTGCAAATAACATGCAATTAAGCGTCAGAAAACTATTTTTGAAAGTATGCAAAATTGTACTTACAAAGGGTTATGAATCATTTAAGGTCGAACAGAATATTAATTTCTTCAGTTGATTTTATAGTATAATGAGATTATTATTTTATAATAAATGAGATTAAGGAAAATTAAAATTTGTTTTATTCTGTTAGTGTGATTTTTATACCACAAAGTGCAATTTATAAAAGTACCAACAGAACAAACTTTACTAAAACTGGCAGTTTTTTAAAAATAATAAATCCTCCAGACCTGGTGGGGGCAGTAGAGAGACTAATGTTGTCCTGTTTGGAAACAAATAAGAGCAAATAAAGCTCATTTCACAAAGTTTAGATCAATTTTACTAAACAAAAAAAAAACCTTTAACCTTTAGTATTTTATTGCTCGCACATTTATGCTACAGACATGAAACACCTCAAATTGCGACTGAGGAAAGATTTGTTATTGCTGAAGAAAAGTATTGGCAATACTTCGTAAAAGTCGGCATGAAGTGGAAAATGCGATTGTCATTTCCCCAAATGTTGACGTATATCTGAGTGAAACGGCTTCTGGAACAAGAACAAATGTAGAGCGAGGCTTGATTTTGTTCATCTGGAATTAATTGGATAATTGGATAGTTCTGGTTTGCTATTGGTGGATCTGATGTGATTGACAGGTTGCCCCGCCCTCGTCATCAGAAAAGAAATGAGCTTCAAGAGGGAGGGAATGTTTTTCTGATTCAAGATAATGAGTGCACATGAATGTAAAAAAGCAAAAAAAAAAACAAATATAAATCAATTAGGCTATAATAAATACTACAGTATTACATGAAAAAAAAAACAAGCATTGTCCATTTTGATTTCATAGGACTTTAAATACTAACGCATTAGCATTAAAACCTTAGCATTTAGCATTATAACTGTGATTTGCACAGACAAACTCATCTTATATTTTATACAGATAGCTTTTAACAAGCTCATCTTATTGGTGGATCTCCCAGTTGTCGACTATGTTTAGAAATGTTCCAGTTCTGGTACTTCCATCTTCCATATTAGTTCGGGAACAACGTCATTCTACTCAATGCATGTATGACATCATCCGTTACCTTTACTTTGTGATAGTGATGTGAATAGCAGTAAAGCAGGGATGCCCATGTGCTTTGTATCACACTATGAATATATCCTCAGTGGTGGTACAGTGAACCGCCAATCTGACCCCTTACATCACTTAACGCAGCGGCCGTTGAACAATCCCACATGTGAAAGCCTTCAGAGACACACTTTGTGAAAAGCATTCAAAAAAAGGCACAATAAAACTGTTATTTATAGGACTCAAACAGACATGTAGTTTGTCTTGAACCGGCTCCAAACACGGTCACCCGGTCTTTGCTGAAACACTTAGCGTGGATCTCGACGGCACACATCCTCCATGCGTACTGATCTAAACTTCTCTGCTTTTTCCGCCACATGAAAGCTGAAAAGTATATTAAAAATTAGGCATATAACATTTTGTGGTCGAAGTTAAAACAGGACGCAGAAAAATTCTCTTGGATATTTTGTTATGATGTCATTGGGAAAAATCTACAACATCATTAAATGTATGAGAATATGAGGAGTTTGTTTTGCCAAACTTTCAACATGGCAAAGAAAAGTGTCTTGGGCTCATTAAAACCTAAAAAAATCGGAAGACTAGAATATCGATTTTTTTTTTTTGACGAGAGAGAGAGAGAGAGAGAGAGAGAGAAATCTCTTTTCAATTGAACATACTAGCAGCCCAACATGCAAGCATTGCGTAAATAATAATAAAATTGTTCAAGAGCAATGTGCAAAAAAATACAATTCACTGCAGTTTCAAGCTGAAATGAACACTAGAGGCAGTAAAACAGAATATCAAGTAATAAGGGAATCATACTGTATAATTTAGGGTACATTACATCAGCAAAAAAGTGTAAAAATAATGTGGTTTCAGTTTATATTAGGGCTGTGCAAAAGTTAATTGCGATTAATCGCATCCAAAATAAAAGTCTGTGCTTACATAATATATTTGTGTGTGCTGTATATAATTATTTTGTATATATAAATACCTACGCATGCATGTATATATTAAAATTATTTGCGCTTAAGTTGTGTATATATATATATATATATATATATATATATATATATATGTGTATATATATACATATATCTATATTATATAAATATAAATATTTTATATATGAATAACACATTTTCTTAAATATATACATGCATGTGTGTATTTATATATACAAAATAATTATATACAGCACACAGAAATTTGTGCTGTTTCAAAACTTTTATTTTGGATGCGATTAATTGCAATTAATTTTTGCATAGCCCTAGTTTATATGTATTATTAGAGCAACATATCTGCTACATAACAGGCAGTATGTGACAAGTCCTTGACTGTAATTTAAAACATAGAGTGTGATTTGGTATTACATATAAAGTTACTTTAAATGCATTTTTATTATTTTATTCCAAACATCACACCATAGTGTCTCAACAAATTTGTGATCGAAAAGGGTCCAATGGCTGTTGTCGTTACTTTTCTGATATATGAAGCAAAGCTCACAGAAGTCAGTCAGTTAAATCGACAAATTATCATGTAGATGATTATTGATATTACTGAATTTTGCCCAGAATAATTTAGCAAAAAACAGCAAATGTGTCTGCACTTTAATGGTTAATTTACACGTCAACAGTGTACTAAAAACCAGGAAAAAAAATATTTTGCGTTTTTCGCGTATATACGACGATCCCTGTTTACACGTGTGAAATTGTGATAACATTTAAAAACACTGTATTATTCATGCTAGGCCAGTAGGGGGCGATGTCACTTGGTAAAAGAAACACTACGTACCTGAAGTGCACGTAATACACATGCATATAAGGTCACCATTTTTCACAGATACTTGTTTTTGTACTTTACATGGAGACGATAACGGACAAAACGTGCTTTAAAAACCCGTTTTCAAAAGTTTGTGTCTTCAGGCCCCCAAAACGCTGCTGTTGTGTAAATGAACGACCAAACGCATAAAACGGTTTCAGTTTTTAGCTTAAATGGTGTCGTGTAAACGTAACCTAACTCTTGCTAAGGCTAATTTTAGTAGCTAGCATTTTGTGTCTATAGAAACATACAAAATATTATTTAGTTGTAAAATATGTAAAAACAAAAACATCTGAATCTCATGTTTCAAAAATCCCTAAAATAACGCTGTTGTCTTCTTGGTAACCAAATAAACTAATTTAAATAATAATTAAAATAATAATAATAATATTAACTTTATTAGGGTCAGCATTGTTGGTTGTGGTGAAAATGGTGCAAATCTGATTATTATCTACATACAAATTTTTTTTTTCACACAATAAATAGTCAAATGGTTTATGTTTGTTTAACTTTTTGTCTTTTTTGTAGTATTTTGAGAATTTGACCCTTGCAGGTTTGAACCTCCAAGCTTTCAGACACAGACAAGATCATTAAGCACTGTGCAACATCACCATAACTGATACACCAAAATAATATATTTCTTTACTTACTCTTTAAATGCTCCCTATTTAATTTGCAATGTGAATGTCCTTCATACTTCTGACATCAACTAGTTGACTGAACCATTCATCTTTCTACATTGATGACCATTCAAAAATAACTGTGTATTTTATGAAATAAGCTATATAAATCATAAACATTTCATTATATTATAGTAGATGTGTAGCCAGTGCTTCTGTAGCCAGCATGAAATGGATATATGTTCCCCTGTCCGCTGCCGTTGACGTCACTGCTCAGGCTAGTCACTAGTGAATGGCTTGTGACTGAGCACATTCTTGCGGTGCCATCAGCCAATCAGCATTGGCATGACATCATCTTCCTGTGCATTTATGGCTAGGCAACTGCCGGTGAATGGGAATGCTAATGGATAGCTTTCTCCAGGTATTACAGACCTCCTGGATCTCTCCAAATGCCCATTCAAGAAAATCTGCAGACACTCCGATGGGCTCGACCACAATGCTTTAAAAAACCTACATTACCAAGAGTAATGGCCACAATCTCTCTGAGTGCAACCAGTGTCCTTGAAGACATTTACATCTACTGATGCTTTTATCCAAAAGTGATTCACAAAAGCGATTCGTCTTAAGCGGAAAATTACATTAGAAGTGCTGCGATGCTAAGTTCTAAAGCTGGTTAAAAAACTATATCCAAGTCCTTCAAGTGCACTGAAGAAAGGGGTTCACTATACCTATATAGTTTTACATTTATCAGCAAATACTTTTGCAAATGAATAATTAATTTCAATACAATAATCATTTAATATATATATATATATATATATATATATATATATATATATATATATATATATATATATGGGTGATTCTTCAACTATGGTACTCTGAGCTAGACAGTTTCAGAACATAAAAACATTTCTACAAACAGTTTTTTAGTATCAGTTGGTTTCTCAATCTGTCTAGAAACCTTCCCTTAGTTGGTTGCGATGATTTGTATCGAATAATATATATATATATATATATATTTGGGCATTTTTGTCTGACAGCTTAAGAAAACGCCCAAGTTCTCTTATTTACCAACAATATTTTAGCAATAATAAATAGTAAATATTTCTTACTACCTTAACTTTATTAATTGTATGTTTCTTTGTTTATATATTAACGTTTTTAGTATTATAGCCCAAAATGATTTGCTGTTTAGCACAAACAATGTAATTTCCACCACAACCTGTCTTTACCACCACAATGAACACCGTGGCGGAAATGACTGTGGCGGAAATGACATTTCCCCCCTTTTCTTCTAAAATATCATGCTATGTTAGCCTGTTAATATTAGTTTTACAGTTAGCATTTAATATACACAAATTACACATTATTAAATTAATTTTATCCAGTTATTTTTACGTCTATGTGAAATATGAGCCGTTTGGAAATGACGGCCAATGAACATATTCTCAGTTTTAGTCATATTTACCTTTTCTTCAGATTTTTCTTCTTTTCATTACCCCCTAAAGAGGTCACCCTTTCACCCAGCCATGTGTTCACTGTGGAGTTTCTATTGCTATGGTTACTAAGTATTCAAACCTAAAACAATGATCTCAGGATTCTATTTTGTACAGTGTGGCGGAAATGACAGTGAACCCAAGGGACAAGGGTTCTACTTATGAAAAATATAAGAAAATGTGAATAAATATTGCAATATATATAATATGTATAATTGAAATAGACATTATTTTATAATTTGTACTTAAAATCTACATTATTTAAATATTTAATTTAGAATTAAGCAAGGTTGAAGGTACAAAGAAGGTACTTTTACATCTGCAGTAAAAATCATGCATAAAAGGCCTCATATTATATAATAAAAATAATGATTGAACCATGAGAATTTTTTGATAAGTTCCCCTTAGGGTAAAGTAATTCTGACAAAAACAAAAAAGAAGAAATGTTTTTAAGATTTTATTATTTCATCCAGGGACAAGGAAAGTACCATAGTTAAAGAATCACCCAGGATTACTATAGTAAGCTAGTTGCCAAAGAAACATTTCTCATTTTTGTTTAGTTTAACTTGATTTACTAAAATAACTAAAGTTAGAATAAAAACGTATAAAAACCATGTATGTAGACATATCAAAAAGAAAAAGGAGGAGGAGGATCTGGCGATGGAGAGGGAAATGAAAGCTCTAGCGTAAAGTTCTGCCAGGATGGTCCCTGTCCAAACCTCCCCGGGGTTGACTGCATTCGCAGAGTCCGTTGTCCTCTGAATGTGAACTACGGACGGGGCCTGTCCCAAAGAACTTTACTATCCAATATTTTTGTCCTCATTTTCAGGTTTATTAATGAATACATGTCATTGTGATATCATCTCGCCTTTCCGAGTCTTTCTGGTAGAACTGGATGAGCCGGTCGAGGGAGTCGATGGAGGAAGGAGCAAGGATAGAGCACCGACGGGATTCCTGGGTGGAGCCTAGGGACCAACCAATGGCAGCGGAAAGGACGAGGTGGAGACCCAAGTCAAACCCAGGGTCACATCATGGATCTGGTAGGACCGAGGAGACGTCGTTGGGACGTGGCGGAGGCCTGGCAGAGTGGGAAACACTGGAGGGGGCAAGGACCAAGGCAGAACCGGAGGAAAGGAGGAACCAGAAGGTGTGGAGGACTGAGGCTCAGCTGGAGACCCGGAAGTCTGCAGTGAAACCAGGGTGACGAGAGATCAAGGTTGAAGCCGGAGAGTCAAGGGAGCCTGGTCAAGTCTTAAGTGACTACGGCAGAGCTGAGGGAGTGCAAAGCCAAGGCAGAGCCGAAGGGCTGATAGGTCGAGGAGGAGAAATGGGCCTGGAGGCCCAAGGTGTAGCCAGCCACTTCTCAGAGCCATGCTGGTGGTAGAGTCAGAGGCAAGAATGGAGATGAGAAGCTGTAAGCTAAGGCACCAGAAAGGCAGGTGAGTCAAGGGGACTGGATGGAGCCAGCGGTAAGTACAGAAACAACGGGGAGGGAATGATATTAGACTGGATCAGGTCATCCAGAACGCTTGGGCTCAAATGAGAAGAGAGTTTGGGGGTGGCATTGGGGGCGGGGGGCAAGGATGGGAGTGGGCTCTCTTGCTCTGGGTAGGATTGTCCTGACGGCACTGACTCCATGATAGACTTGGTGATCAGCTTCGGCCTAGGGATGGCAGTGTTGACCGGCTCTGGCTCCCGGACAAACTCTTTGTCTGGCTTCGGCTCAATGGTTGGAGGGGGCTCTCACTTGTGGTCTGTGGCAGGCGCTGACTCAGGGTCTGATAATGTGGTGGGCTCGGGCATCATCATCAGGTCCGCAGCGGAGGATCTTTCTTGCTGCCGTGGACAATAAGCCAGATCTGAAGTGGGCAGAGAGATGGCTGCGACGGAGTTGATGGCGTCTTCCTCAACGACTTCCATGGTGAGGGATGGTCTGAAACCCACAAGGCGTACTTTAATCTGCAACATGTCGTCCACTCCTTCAGAAAAGTTTAAGGGTCTCATCATCCCAGCTCCAGGTGGGTCCCAGCTCCAGGATGTCCTCTTTAAACTCTTCCAGCATGCGTCTCTTCTATGTGTAACAGTTGTTTGTTGTTGGTCAGTTATTCGGTCACGCTCAATCCAACACAAAGGATTCAGGAACACACTCGAATAGTATTTAATCCTAGCCTGGATGCCAGCCCGAACTCTGCCCACAACATTTTTTGGTCGGGAAGTTCGGTCTGGGGTTCGATCCATTGAGGAGTAATTATGACCAGTCAAAAAATGATCAGGCCAATCAAATTGCCAGGGCGGGCAGAGAACTGCAATCAAGGCATTTGTTGATCGGAAAGATATCTTTGCCATCCTTCGCACATGATTGGGAAAAGTGTAACTTATCAGCTGGCTCTGACGGTCGCTAAGACGTAATGAAAAGCCTGTGGTCGTTGTGGTTTCTCCTTTGATCGCATTCATGGAGGAGTAAGTAAAAGAAGCAACACTCGTTATTTAACTTCTAAAATAAGTAAAGTTAGGCTACATTCTGTAGTTGACAACTGTATGCAAAGGAGTTGACTCACTGCGTTGCTCTGATTGGTTGTAGGTTTATCGACTATCCAATTGAGTGCAGAGTTGTTGTTTTTCCTGGTTCGGTTAAGACACGCCTCACGTTTCAGACTCATCTTCCGAACAGGAATATGAGTATGACGAAGTCAGGCTAATTTAATCCATGAACAGAATTACTCAGGAGAATCTCAGGAGAATTAACATGTTAACCACACTGAAGCAAAGACAATAACCGACAGAGAACTGAGCAACACAGGGAGTATATACACAGATTTAACGAGGTAACTAAATGGGAGACAGATTAACATAATCATTAACTCATGAGTAACCAAGGGTTCTAACAAGGGTAAGGAGAATGTTACACTGAAAGGTTATCCCTTAAATGCATACCTCAGGTCTTTAGTGACCCGGGACGTCATTCTCTACCCTCCTCCTCATTGTTTTTTTAAGGTTAGACATAAACCTTCTTAGTATTCCTCAATCATTACATTATAAAAAATATAAAAAGAAAAAAATGTTTTCCCATTCATTTTTGTTTTGTTTAAATTGTATAGGGTTGGTAACGACCTGAGGTGTGTAACAGAGTAAGTGCAGTGACATTTCACTCATAATCACAGCAGGCAGAAAACAAAAGAATAGTAAATATCATCAGCAAAACTTGCAATGGCTCAGTGATTTACTGCAGAACAAGTACTGAACGCAATTAAATATTACTGTCACTTGATGGTGGATCTGTTGAAGAAGCTGTCAGCAATCAAAATATTGGTTTTGAAGATTTTGTAAATAATCATTTTGAGAATAGGGTTGAGATGGTGAATATGAGCCAGATGCTGAATATACTGGGAAATGAGCTCTAATGAGGACAGTAATGATGGTATAAAACATCTGCTCAAACTGAACCCTTCAGAGATCCAAAAGGTAGGTACTGGCATATACTTTATTTTATCCTACTGTAATTGTTATTCTAATATCAGGAGAGTTTTATATTATTGCGACAGACAGGCAAGATTTCACTGTTGACACTCGCGCAGCCTCTCGAGCAGAAATCTACACAATGAGCACACACACACAAACACACAGTTAACAACATAGGCATACTGCCTATAAAAATCTAAATGTGGAGTTTTTATATTTTTAACATATGTTAAGCAACCTCATTTATTTTTCCTGAACACCATCACGAATGAAAATGTGACATTGATTTCCTACAACAGTTCAATAAACAGTTAAAATTAAATCACTTACATTTTAGATGCAATATTTGCTGTTTGTGTTCTGTTTCAGCAGCGGAAATAGTTCCAAACAAAAATCACAGCAGAACCACGGCACATGTCACAGGAACACTCAACCTGTTTTCATTAATGAATGATTCAGCATCTTGAACAAATCGATTGAGTCAAAGATTCAATGACCCATTCATAAACATCTGTCTCATTCTTGAATGAACCAGCGGTTTGAACGGAATCGTTTGAATGAATGAATCAATGACTCACTTATTAAGACGGTCGCCTGCGCGCCAACTGGCGGTTTAGTGTTTAAGTCTTTCCAACGTTTTTTATAAGTAAAATTAAATCAATTTCACAACATTATTTTATGCAATTGTAATTTTTCAGTGTAAATGATTTAATTTGATCAGCCCCAAGGGTAACAGCCCTATAGTGTCTTTTTATTCGAAATAATTAAATTTATTGATCAAATTTAGGATTTTAAAATGAAAGATGAGGCATACATTTAATAATATTGGGGGAGGGGATGCCCATTGAAGGTGCAGATATTACAATATGGTGATTTAAATTTCAAAGCTGATTGAACACTGA